>CALNHX010006750.1:0-84219 GCA_940337035.1 Agriotes lineatus
AAAACGAAATAAGCAAGAATAATCAAGATCTAAGAAACAACAACGAAGAAATGGGGAAGATGAAAGAAGAACTAAAGAAGAACAATGAGGAAATAAGAAGACTGAAGGAAGAAATGATACGAAAAGAAACAAATTGGGAGAGAGAAAGAAACCAACTTACTAAGAGAATAGAAGCGTTAGAAGACAAAATTGAGAACCAAGAAAAAGCAAAGAAACGAAACAACATCATCATAAAAGGGTTACAACTAAGACAGGATGATATGAAGAGAGGAGTAGAGATTTTCATGAGCGAAACACTTGGAATAACGCCAAAGATCACGGCAACATACAAGGTTGGTAGAGAGGAAGGAAAGCAAGCAATACTGGTAGAATTGAGTGAATGGAACGAGAAAAAGAGTGTAATGGAAAATAAAAATAAGCTAAAAGGGAAAAGGATTTATATAGAGAGTGACATGACATTAACGGAACGTAAAATACAGATGGCAATAAGAGAAAGAGCAAGGGAAGAAAGAGAGAAAGGTCATAAAACCAAAATAGGATACCAAAAACTAGAAATCGGAGAAAAACTGTGTGGGATAGCAGAAAAAAAGAGCTGCAACCAAAAACCTGAAAAAAGGACAACAAAAAGGAACAACGACGACCCAAGCAACGAAAAGGCTAACGATTAAGGAAAATAACATAAAGCAGAAACCAACAGAAAACTCAAGAAAAAGTAATAGAAGGCGTGAAACCAAAAAGAAAAAAAGAAGGAAAGATGTTATAAGGATAGGAACGTGGAACATAAGATCCATGTTATCTCCAGGAAAAATGACTGAAATAGCAAACGAATTAAACAGATACAATGTCGACGTCACGGCAGTACAAGAAATAAGATGGAAGGGGTAGGGTGAAATAAGAAAAGGAAACTTTGTAATGTTGTACAGCGGAGACGACAGACAAGGACAAAACGGCACAGGTTTCATCATAAGCAATAAAATGAAAAACAGTATAATGCATTTCCAACCTATAAATGGGAGAATATCTCTGATGAGAATAAAAGGGAAAATAACGAATATAACATTCATAAACGCATACGCTCCGACAGAACAAGCAGAAGAACATGAAAAGGAAAAATTTTATGAACAATTACAATTAGTAAGCGAAAAAGTGCAAAAACATGACACTTTAATAACTCTGGGAGATTTCAACGCCCAAATAGGGAAGGAGGACTACATAAGAGAAGTTGCGGGAAGGGAAACAATTCATGAGAAAACAAACGAAAATGGTCAGAAGTTATGCAGCTATGCAAATGCGATGGGAATGAGTATCAGTACTACAAGATTTAAACATAAAAAACTACATAAGGAAACTTGGATACACCCTAGAACAAAAATAGGCAACCAAATAGACCATATATTGGTAACAAGAAAAAGGGCAAAAGAAATAAGAGATGCACGATCTTATAGGGGAGCAAACGCAGATACAGACCATTTTCTGGTAGTAGCAACATTGAAACAGAAAATATCAGTAGAAAAGCAAAAAATGAACACCTGTAAGTGGGATGTAGAAAATTTCCAGAACAAGAAAGTGTGCAAAAAGTTGGAAGAAAACCTAAAAGAGAAACTACAGCAGACAACAGAAACATCAGATATAAACCAAGAATGGGGAAATATAAAAACCGTAACACTCAAAGCAGCAGAGGAAGTTATTGGGCGAAAAAAGAGCAAAAAGAAAACGGAATGGTTTGATGCAGAATGTGAAGAACTAATTAAAAATAAAAATAAAGCAAGACTAAAGTGGTTGCAGTCAGGAAGGCAGGAAGATTATGAGCAATACAAGGAAATAAGGAGAGACGCGACCAAAAAATGTAAGCAGAAGAAAAAAAATTGGACTGAAAAGCTAATAGAAGAAATGGAATCCTGTAACAGAGGCAACAATGCGAAGAAATTTTATAGAAAAATAAAAGAACAGAGAAAAGAAAACGGAATAAGGACAAGAGAACTCATAAACGAAGAAGGAATAACAGAATACGATCCAGAAAAGAGAAAACGAATATGGAAAGATCACTTCAGTAAACTCTTAAAGGGAAAAGCGGAAGACACGAATGGGGCAATAGTTGAACCATACGATGCAGAGAGAGAAATACAAGCTCCAACTTATGAAGAGACAATAAAAATAATCGAAAAAATAAAAAATGGAAAAGCAGCCGGTAGTGACGACATAATAGGAGAAATATTAAAAAACGGAGGGAAAGAACTACATTTAAGAATTCACAAGTTAATAGTATCAATATGGAAGAAGGAAGAAATGCCAGAAGAATGGAAGAAGGGAGTAATCATACCACTACACAAGAAAGGGAAAAAAGAAGACACCAACAACTATCGTGGAATAACACTATTGAATACAGCGTACAAAATATTATCAGTAATTCTACACCGAAGATTAGAACCATATACAGAAAAGCTTCTCGGGGACTACCAAAATGGTTTTAGACCCGGGAGATCAACGATAGACGCACTACATACAATGAATCAAATATTGGAAAAAAGCTATGAATTTAACATCGAACTAAATATACTGTTTGTGGACTACAGACAAGCTTTCGACAAAGTTAATCGAAAAAGAATGTTTGAAGAAATGGCGACACTAGGAATTCCAACGAAATTAATAAAACTAATAGAAATGACGATGAAAGAATCCAATGCAGTAATAAAAACACAAGATGGAACAACCGAGAGTTTTGAGATAAATATGGGGGTGCGGCAAGGAGATGCGTTATCAGCAGTGTTATTTAACATAGTGCTAGAAAGTGTAGTAAGAAAAATAGAAGACCAAGGAAATTTAAACACCAAGGGGACGCAAATCATAGCATACGCTGACGACATGGCCATAATAAGCAGGACAAGAAAAGGACTCATAAAAGCATTTAGAGAAATGGAGCAAGCAGCAAAAAAAGTGGGCCTACAAGTCAACGAACAAAAGACAAAACATATGAAATATGGAAGAAACAATGAAAACGAAAACCAAAACCTGCAAGTCGACAACTACAACTTTGAGAGCACAAGCAAATACAACTACCTGGGGACACAAATAAGTAACTCAAGTCAAAGCAATGAAGAAATCAAGGCAAGAATCCAAGCAGGTCATAGGGTATATTACGCAAACAAGTACCTATTAAAAGATAAGACGTTAAAAAAGGATACAAAATTAAAAATATATAATACATTAATAAGGCCTGTGGTGACATATGCCATGGAAACACGATGCATAAGAAAAAAAGAAGAAGAACAGCTAAGAATATTCGAACGCAAGATACTTAGGACAATATTGGGACCAAAAAAAACAAACGAAAACGAATATAGAGCCCTAATGAACTTTGAAATACAGAAAGGAATAAACGAGAAAGACATAGTGAAACACATAAAAGCACAAAGAATAGGATGGCTAGGTCACATAACACGAAGTGAGAGAAAGAGAGCTATAAAAGCAACAACGGATTGGAAACCGAGTGAGACAAGAAACAAAGGAAGGCCCAAATTAAGATGGATAGACGAGGTGGCAGAGGATTTAAAAAGAATGGGAGTGAAAAACTGGAAAGAAGAAGCCATGAACAGAAAAACATGGAAAAACTTAGTCGAGAAAGCAAAAACCCACCAAATGTTATGAAAAAGTACAAATCACGAGGAAAGGGGACTAATCCACCCCAGATAAAGGATCAAGGAAGTTCCTTTTGGAACGGCCAAAACCCAAATGGGTTGTGGAGCCTAAGAAGAAGAAGAAGAAGATTTTAAAATAAAAGCCATTTTATATGCCATATTTTCAAAAAATAAATGCCATTTTGCTATGCTATATTTTGAAAAAATAGGGAATATTTGGCGGACTCTATTAATAACGCACTTAACTGAACTTTTTAACTTGTTATTATTAACTGAGAAGCAAGAAAATGGAGATATATTTTAGGAGGACGAGATATATATCATTCGACTCAGCTTGAAGAGTAGATTCCAAAAATATATAGAAACCGGAAATCGGATTTCTTTTCCGAGGTCGATTTCCGGTCAATTTTTTTTTCATCTCGTGTTAAATTCTTAATGTCCAATTATTGGCTCCCCTAATTATTTTAGAGCTAAAGTGTAAATACATTTTTTGTAGAGAAAAAAATACTGCATCTATTCATACTGTTGCTAACCATTTTTCATTTTCCATAACCGAAGGAATGCAAAAAATAAAACTAGCATTTTAAAAAAAATAAAACTAGCATTTTTACAAAAATCAGTGATGCCATGGAATTATTGAAACAAGCCAATGCCAACGCAAGTGCGTGCGGGGTGATCATCCAGTCACTGCCGTCAAAAGATTGAACGTATTGTCGCTTTTATAAACATTAGTCGTCTGTAATGAGTTTAAATGTGAACTCGGGCAAGCGGATCATCAGTGCGTAAAAGCGAAGGCCAGTATTTTAGTTGAAGAAGCATGAATTAACTTTAATGGTGATCGGCAATTAAGTTTGAGAAAGAATAAAATATGTGCTGTGTTCTTAAAAGCGGTTATCGTTCGTAAATTTTATTTCCCGAAATAGGTGCACTGCTGAGTTACGGTAAGTAGTTCCTTAGATATTTTTAATTTGTGTAATTAACGAGGTTAGTTTTAGTCAACAACGATAAGTGCAACTTTTGTAAATATAAACTATACACATGCTCAGAAGTGTTAGTGTTTTTAGCCGTTCTTTTTCACACAGAGACTCAACTAGAACGTAAAAAACATATAAATATTCTTATCTCTGCAGCTAACCCATAAATTTCTAAATAGGTCAGTTTTTCAAAATTCATTTCAGTATTATTTATCTTTTCGATTTGTATAAGAAACAAACGTCAATCTATTGATATAGATGTTTTCATTCAGGAGCCATGCAAAATTTTAAAAGTTGTTTAAAGTGGAATCATTACGAAGTAAAGTAAAGTTTAAACTAAAATAACAAATACAAGAAACAGTCAAAGTAATGATGCGCATGTATTTCTTTGTGGACATTGTCCGATTATAGTGTGACATCATATGTTATGAATGGAATAACTCCTTACGTAATTGGCCAAGAAGAGTTTTTTAGATATGTAGAAAATAATTTTATCGAAAATGTAAACTAAATATTTCTTCAACTAACGAGTACATTTTTATATTTACTAACGCGTAAATAGGAAGACAGGGGGTTGAAACTTTTTCTTACAAACAAAATATAATTTCACAAAAAAAACAGACCGGTCATGATCAAATTTGTTTATACCAAAATATTAAAATAATAAATGTGAATAGAATGCAAAATATTTATTAAACTTTCGATAACATCAGCATTGATTTGCAGAAGCAAACTCTTGCTAAGTTTATCGAGAGTTTACTGTTCCATAAAAATTGAATTCCATCGTCAATGTTTTCAAACAATGTTTGTTTTCCTGCAGCAAAAATGAAGTGGAGTAAGACAACTGAAGACTCTTTACGTAGTCTCATCAAACTATATTCCAGCGAAGAAGAAATCATTTCGGCCTTCAGATTAGCTAATGATGTGCCATTCAGTGACGATACCATTAAAAAAAAAATTGCTTCTCTGTCAAAATTGGATAAGCGAAAATCAGCAAAACATAACGTTGCTTTTGAATTCGATGATTTGTCAAGATCAACGTTACTCAAACTTCATAGTACGGAATTCATTTCGAAAAAAGGTAGCCGAGAAGAGAGAGAAGAGCGCTTGCGCTTGAAATTCTGCGAGAAATTTCCCACGTGCTCCTTGAGCGGTGCGACGTTAAGAATATATGCGGTTGAATCTGGTCAAGCTTTAAATAACGACCCGACATTGAAGATGTGGAATTGTGGTTTGACCTTAAATAGCTCAAACATATTCTCAGCAGCGTGCGGTTATTGTGCCATACTCCTTTTATCTGGAAACACTCTAAAAACAGTTGAACATGTGTCCAAGCCACCAATACTTAAGTATCTGGATATTGATGACACTGTGAAATTTTCTCCAAAGCACGGTATCATATACTGTTAAACTACTATCAAACAAACGGACTATTGTATATACGTATGTATGTATGTATTATCGATAACATCATTTTACCTTGCGGTGTAGATGCTGGTACTTCAACTAAAAGGAAAATTGGGGGTAATCTTGTAATATTTACCTCAAATGTCAATCGATGCTTATGAAATTTGGTTTGTAACCTCACAATTATGTACTGAATTGACAGGTAAACAAAAGTTACGCTCACATCTCATTTAATTCCTAATTCCATTCAAACCCCGGGGGAGGCACGAGTTTACATAGAAAAATGTACAATATCAGTCCTTCTCAGGACTAACCAGAAACACCTGAAGACGGGAGTACATCAAAACTCCCGAAACGTGTGATATACACCCTAAAGTGTGGAAAAGGTCCGATAAAACATATCAATTCTTTTCATGTTCCTGTACACCAGACCAATCTTCCTGAGAACTCTTTCATTACTAAGGCAGCCAAATTGGCAAATTGCTGTTCAGATTACCTCGATGTGGTTAGCATCACGCCTTCGACCACTGCCTTACTTTCCCTACTTCCACAACCGTGGTTTCGGTACCCAATTTTTAAAGCAACTGGCTGGGCCGCCCGCCCCGTACTGTAGCACCCCAGTAGAACTCCCTAACCACTCGGCCACGCTGGAGATCATTAATTATAGTATTATGTTATATATTGTTAAATATTGTATTTTGTTATATTATGCGATGTTGATTACTTTCCAAAGGTGATTTACTGTAATGAGCAAAAGCTAGTAAATAATTAAATAAGTCTGTGAGCATTCTAAATCGTCCAGAACACACCGCTAAGTGAAAAACTATCTGATTTCGATGTTTGATCATTTAACACCATACAAAGGCATAGTGTCTGTTTTTTCACTAAGTGTTTTTGATGTTGAGAGTGTAATATAAATTAAAGTTATTTGTGTATCTAATACATGTACAGGCACATATGACAAAAACATTGAACATGTGATTTGTAAAAATATTTGGATACATTCAGAATACCCAAATACAACCACGTTGTATTTTAATAAAGATACATTGTACAATCTTCATCAGATAGGTATTACAATTTTTAAATGTATTTATTAAAAATGGCCTGCAGTCTTAAAGAAGTTGGACAGCGCTGCCTTAAATTATTATGTAGACTGTTAGATAATTGACCTGATGTGCTAACCATTTGCAAAAAATACTAATTCCATACTAAAAATTCAATAAATACAAGGTTATCAAGGCAATTAACCTTCGAATTATATCTGAACACCTTTATGCCAATGGCGCCAATAAAAAAGATGAATTATTTGCCAAGTGCTACCTTTATTTTCTTCAAATTTATGTACGTATTTCATATACTAAATATTTTGTAATGTAACGAGAGTGGATGGCCAAGCGAGGAATATGCTCGTCACTCAGATGGTCACACTGGGTTCGATTCCTGGTGACTACACAGGAATTTTTAATATCGTACCCTCTCTGGCTACCATGCTAACACCTGTGGTAGTTGTCCCTAGCAAGGGAACTCTTCCTCACTTTTGAAATGCAAGGCTAGACAGCTACCCGGTTTATGAGCAAGGAGAGTTCATAGAACCACAACTTTGTGGAATTAATCAGACAGCCTAATACAAGAGAAAGAAAAAGAAATATTTTGTGTGTAAATGTAAATGATGTACAAATTATTTTGCACAATATAATTAGGTATAATTTTTCAGAAAATCACTACAGTACATTCTCATTCATCCTTTGCAGTAATCTGAATTATTTATCAATTAGTAATCCGGATCACTAATCTTTGCAATAATGCATTTTTTTAAATCCGGTGCCAGTGACGTTATTTGTTATGACTATATTTATCCCATTAGTTTAGCAAGCCCATTATCGATTTTTTTAATGTCAGCACGTCCTAAAATATTAGTTACATACGTGTAATGCAAAAATGAATTCGAAATTAAAACATACCACGTTAACCCATCCTCGAATTTGGCTGTGCGATATGATCTCCCCATTTCCAAAAGGACATTACCCTACTGGAAAATGTACAGCGAAGAGCAACAAAACTCCCAGTCGGCTTCCACCATTTACCTTATGAAGAAAGGCTTAATAGGCTCAACCTAACGCCCCTGAAGTGTAGACGTGAACGTGGTAACCTAACTGAAACATACAAGATTCTAACCGCTCAGTACAATTGCAGTGGTTTAAGTGATATGTTTACATTTAGTGAGAACCCTCAATTACGTGGACATAGTGCTAAGTTATGCAAGGATCGTTTCCCTCTGAACACGAGCAAATATTTCCTAACGAACCGTATGGTGGACTCGTGGAATCGACTTCCGCAAGAAACTGTGAGTGCCGAGACCCTGAACTCGTTTAAAAACAAATTCGGCAATTTTCTGCGACACAAGCAGTAGCTGTGTTATGTTATGTAAATATATATAATAATACTTGTTTTTTTTTTGTTCTTTTTCAATGATATTAGAAACATATATTATGTTTAGTTTAGGCATTTAGCCATGTACAACCAAACCCATGTACAGAGGTATAAACAGCTGACAGCTGTCTGCCTTCAATGTGTAAATAAAGAAGTAAATAAATAAATAAAGGTGCAAATTGTGAAACAATTAAAAGGTATGGTGTTAGTGAAAAGCAACTGGCACTAAAATATGAGGTAAAAACATCCATTACTTCTAATTTTAAGAAGAAACACATAAAAATTAAAGGCACTCTACTTACATTACTAATTACACGTTTGACTTACAGTATTACGAACAGTCAATTATTTACGATAAAAACCATGCATAATGCTGCTGTACACAGTTTTAATATTTGCATACAATCAGCACAAAAAATGACATTTTATCACTTCCCCGAATAATTATTGATTTCATTCGTTAATTATTTATATAGTGATATGTATGTATTATCGATAACCTCATTTTACCTTGCGGTGTAGAGGCTGGTACTTTATGCGCTTGCATCTGGCGGTACAATGCTCAACTTGCCCAGGATTCGGGATACAAAGTTGGAGCATGCCTTTTGTACTTGCGCAGCAACTATTGTGTGAGGTGTGTGTCATGGTAATGTGTTGAACTTGTTACTCTACCTCTTAGGTCTGTGGTTCTGAGTAAAGCACAGCTAATTTGGTGCCCAACTGTGAATGGTCTCACCGAGCCCGATTTCAATCGGCAAGGCTGCGAAAAAATTCCGACCCCCGCGGAATTCGAACCGAGAACTTGCTTAATGCAAGCCTAGCGCCTGCCCAACTGTGCTAAACGGCTTCTTTTATAGTAATATGTATTTTGGAATAACATTTTATTATTTTGTATTTAAAATGCTATATTTAAAGTATTTCTTAAATTGATTATGGTTATTTCCAATATTCGTAGTAATCCAAATTTTTTGATAATATGGATTACTTTACTTTTAATTGGTTAATAAGAATGTACTGTATTTGATCTGTATTCTTTTAAAATGTAAAGGTAATTGAAGTATAGCAGCACTACACAAACTGTTAACAAAGAACATCACCAACCAGGCAAAGTATACATGCAACAGTCATATACGACTGCGAAATTTGGGTCTTGAATTCATTTGTTAAAACAAGACTTAGAATTTGTGAGTGAAAGACACTAGGAATATACTGTGCAGTAGTGCAGCAGAAGAACATTTGGAGAAAACAAAGGTTTGTATATGGAGGAATATACTGTGATACGTGAGAAACGTGAGAGAAACAAAAAAAAGTTCGGTAGACCCGTGAACCTAATATGAACACAACAAGACCTCGGTAGACGAGCGGCGATCGCCGTTGCAGCCGAGGTCACAATGAAAATCATAAAGTGCTCGAGCTGGAGCGGTTGAGAGTTCAACTCCTGGCACGGGCGGTCTAGATTTTCACTTAATTATGACTTAGCTTTAAGTAACCCCGCACCCCCTAAAGTAATGCGTGAGCGGTTCCGTGGGGCAACGGCATTCGTTAGGGAAAAGAAAAAAAATATGAACACAACAGGACAAAATTATTATAAGTAGGATATAAAAACCCAAATGAACAATGTAAAAGCAGTAGCCTAAGAAAGAAGTGTCTGCACTAAGATCTAACAGCAATGGAAGTGGAAAACTGGGCTCAGAAAGCAAAAAGCAAAGTGAAAAAATAATGGTCCCCCATGATCTGTAAGTCATCATAATCATATTACTAGCAATGCTGCTTCTGTATTGTTATACAGGGTGTCTCTAAGGTCTGTACAAAACGATAGCACAGATTTCTGAGGCTAAATTATGACGATCTAGCCCAACTTACCTTAGTCTAAAAGTGATAGTTTTCAAAATACAAAGCGTCAAAGAGAGAAAACCAGATCGGATCACAGTTTTGATGCACACTGCAGAGGCCGCCACCAGCGCCATTTTGCATACATCTAAATCTTCATAACTTTTTTGTGCCTCGGTGAATTAAATTTCTAACAAACAATTTTTATTCTCCGATATTGTTTGTTCAAAAAATGTATACTTGATATGAGTTGTTCCGAACAACCGTTTCTAAGATACTCGAATTTAAATGTTTTATTACGTACTGAAACTCGTTGTTGGCTTCCTTCACACTTTATCCAGGCTTACGACTGGTCCAACAAATTTTTAAGCGTGTTTAAGGGCCAACAACAATAAAAATTTACGTAGCAATGAGTTACAATGATAGATATAGTCATTAGTTACAAAGAAGTATATTGTCAAACAATTCAACATGACAAACCTTTATCGTTTAATTTCAAAATTTAACATTTAATTTTGACATTTTTTGCTATGGCCGTACCTTACACTTATACAGAACTAACCAACATGGTATTAGTGTATGGTTATTGTCAAGGAATGGTCGGGAGTGGATGAGAGTATACAGAGAAAGATGTCTAAATAGGTGCATACCAAACCACCAAACATTTGCTGCTGTTGAAAGACATCTTCTAGAAACCGGTGATTTTGCTCCTTCTACAGTTAACTATGGACGGGATTGTACGATTAGGACACCTGAGATTGAAGGACGAAATTTTAGAACGAACTGAAGAAGATCAGAGTCTGAGCACCAGATGCCTAGGATTGGAAGCTGCAGTTTCTAAAGGCGTAGTAAATAGGACTTTACAGGTGCGATTCCACAGGCGACGGCAGACCGCAAACGACCGACAGCATTTGCTGTTGGGCTTCAGTTGCAGTCGTATAGATTGCGTAACCGGCTGTAGGCACTGCAGTTACGTTGCGGCATTACTAACTTGCGGTTGTGTCTTCGATATGCAATTATGAATAATCAAATGCTGCAAATTGCAAGAAGAAGACGACGATGATTTGTTATTGTACTATTACTTTAGCAGAAAACCTATACTGCCATTGTACTTAAATAGATTGGAAGAAGGCTCTTATGAAACTTTGATAAAAACACACTTGAATGATAGTGATGACATTTTCAGGAGTTATTGCCGTTTAAATAAAAATTAGTTTAATTTTGTAATCTCTTTAATTTGTAATGATCTTGCTCCAAAAACATTGCGGGACACAATATCGCCAGAAGAAAAATTATTCTTAACATTAAGGTAAGCTGATTAAAATTATTTCTTAATAATAATAGTAGACAAGGTCATTATACTAATCTTTAAAAAATTCTGAGATTGAAGGAAATTCTCCATTTTCTGCTTGATCATTTGCTTCCGAAACAATTGAACTAAACTCTGCATTATGTGTATATGTCAAATCGGATGGTTCCGAATAACTGCTAATTGGAGAATAAACATTTAAAATTGTATACTGACTGTCATCAGAAACACTTGTCATGGCGCTACCAGCTCTTGAAGTAGACGGTGTTGAAGAGCTAGATAGTACTGTTGTTTGCCGCCAGTATCTGGTACTTGGTGAGAACTTCAAAGATTTCTCCTTTTGTTTTTATTTGAAGCAATTTTGTTGGCAAGTTCTTTAAAACATGATCAACATGATTAGCAAATGACTTGAACTCATCATCAGTTTGAGACATATTTTGCAATAGCGATTGTCGTGAATTTTCTCTCTCTCTCATATATGATAAAATATCATCTCTACTGCTTCGAGGACAATTTTTAATTCTTATTTGCCGGTCAGCTGCGGTAGGAGGAGCAGGTATATTACGTTCAGTATTCGTGCTAGCATTCCCTTGCTGGATATTAGCTTCAGAATGCGTGGTAGCAATCCCTTGCTGGGTATTATTCTGTGCCAACTTTGCACTCTTCAGCCCTGTTTTGTGATGACACCGATTCATCATCTACGCTACCAATAGAAGACTTCTCCTGCGTGACATTATCTAAGAAAGACAATAATCTGTATAATTTCCATTTTGTGCGATTACTTTTTGGAGCTTCCGATCCAGTGGGAAGTTTACTTTTTCGTTTAAAACGCATATAACCATCGCGTATTGTCTTCCACTGCTTTTTACAGTTTTCACCTGCAATGTAAATATTAAATCTTAGTGTTTTTTTTGTATACTAGCTGTTACCCAAGACTTCGTACGCGCGAGGTTTGTTATTTGTGTATTAAATAATGACTAATTATTTCCTGTCATCCCATCCTATCTCATCCCCGTCCTCGTCCCTTTCCCCGTCCCCGTCCCGTCACGCAACGTTCCCTCCCCAAACTGTCAAACAAGCAAACTCCAAACGCGCGAAGGTTAAATAGTCGTTAAGTTTTCTGAAATTTTCCAATTTTCTGCGCAATTTTCTTAATTTTTCTTTCCGTAAGAACCTTCTACAAAGTATTAGAAAACTTAAAAAAAAAGAATGAAATCGGTAAAGTCGTTCTCAAGTTTTGGAGTGACCAAAGGAAATAGGGATTCATTTTTATATATATAGATTATTTAATATGTAGTTATTTTGTTTCAGATTCATGGCAACAGGAGAAAGTTTTGCTTCCTTAGCATTTCACTATCGTATATCACGGACATATATATCGAGAATAGTAAAACAAGTATTACATTTACTTCGACTAAAACTTGTTCCAATTTGTATGCCTCCTCCTACTAAAAACAATTTTCAGAGAATTGAAAGAGAATTTTGGGAAAAATGGAACATGCCAAATTGCGTCGGAAGCATCGATGGCAAGCATGTTCGTATAAAATCACCACAGCATAGTGGATCTCTTTTCTTCAACTACAAGACTAGTTCTCTATAGTGTTGTTAGCAACAGTTGATTCAAACTACAAATTTATTGCTATTGATGTAGGGTCATATGGAAAAGAAGGAGACAGCAATATATTTAAAAAGTCAGAAATGGGAAAGAAAATACAGGACCATACATTCAATTTTCCTGAACCAAAAAATTTACCGGGAACAAATGATATTTTACCATATTTCCTGATTGGAGACGAAGCTTTTGCTCTTGATACATTTATGATGTAGCCAAGATATTTTTAACTACAGGCTATGTCGTGCTCGGCGTGTAGTCGAAAATGCTTTCGGCTTATTATCTCAAGTTTTTAGAGTATTTAACATACTGATAACGATTTTGCTTGAAACTTGTGACGATTTAATATTGTCTGCCTGTTGCTTGCACAACATATTACGAGATGGTTATCTTGAAAACCAGCAGATTCCAAGATATCACCGCAATGAAGAAGAAATACCATCTCATAATATGATCAGAATGGAGAGTACTAGTGGTTTTGCTAATGCCGGAGGCTTAGTGATTCGAAACAATCTAAAAGATTTTTTTTGTTCCCAAGTAGGTGAAGTATCTTGGCAAAGAAGTATTGTAAATCGTACAGAATAGTTAGTATTAAGTTTATAATAAATAAAAATAAATATAGTTATTGGTTTTATTTAGTTCTTGAGCGATGTCTTTCCAAATATTTTCTTTAACACGTGCATCTTTATAATTACGATTTCTGCAATCAAATAAACAGGGATGTTGAGACACTAAATTAATAAAATTTTCGCTTTCTTCATCTGTCAACACTTCCATATTGTCAAACTTCAACGGCAGTACTACTGTGTTTGTGCGGGAGAGCCGTCTGCCGCTACGCGGCAAAACAAGTCACGACCTGTCGCGCGGCAGTTGCAGTCGTATGTCAGTATCGGTCTCCTACAAATTAATACTGTAAAGTAATGCCGTCTGCCATCGCAGCATCTTAAGAGAACAGCTGCTGCATCCATACCACCTGCAGAAAGTACAACAGCTTCTACCCCGCGATCCAGAATTAAGACTAGGTTTTTGTCGATTCATTAATAAACGGAGAGCACTTGATAAACATTTTCATTAAAAACATTTATTTACCAATAAGTGTTGTTTTACAAAAAAGAGTGTGACAAATTTACATAATGAACATGTTTCTGGTGATGAAGGTTTTGCATTATTAACATGAATTTAAAATCAACATATGGGTAGGAATCATTGAGAGATTTATAATTGGTCCTATCATCTTACCACCTCGTTTCAATGATTTAAATTACCTGGAACACCCCGAGTAAATACCAAATTTATAGGATGATCTTCCACTAGCTACTAAACAAACTATATGGTGGTTCAGGCACGACGGTGCACCTCCACACTTCACTTTAAATGTTAGAAATCATTCAAGAAATCATTCAAATGAGAATTTTCAAAATTAATGGATCGGCAAAAGCAATGACCTCTTAAAGAGATGGTGTACTCTAGATCTGTAAATGCCGAAGAATTGGGGGCGCGAATACAAAATTCACTAAACGTTTTACGGTTAGATGCAGAGACGATAGAAAGGATGCACTTCAACTTTCTCCATCCAATTAATCTTTGTGTACTTGAAATTTAAAAATGGAGGTCATTTTCAACATTTACTTAAGAGTTTTTCCAAACAATTAATATTGCTGTTTTAGTTCGTTATTGATTTTGTGTTATTTCTATTGTTCTTTACTAGTTAATTTTTACATTCTTATTCTTAACGTGTTGCTATGTACATTTTGATTGTTGTTAGCCCTTTGTTCCTTAAACACGTTGCAAATGTTTTGGACCAGTCCTAAGCCTGGATAAGGAAGGCAATTCAGTACGCTATAAAACCTTTAAATTCAATTATCTCAGAAACGGTTGCCCAGAGTAACACCTACAAAGTATACTTTAATTAGACAAAAAAAATTACAGGGAATAAGAATTTTTTGTTAGAAATTTAATACACCAAATCACAAAAAAGTTATGAAACTTTCAATATATGCAAAATGCTGCTGGTGGCGCCCTCTCCACATCAAAACTGTGATCAGGAATTTGTGCTAGCATTTTGTACGAACCTTTTAGACACCTTGCAGGATTACAATTCTAACATTTTTCTCACTTTTGGGACAGTTTCTAATTTTTATAACTCTGCATGATACAACTGTGTCATTTGAAGTGTATTTATTAATGCAATTTTTTTTTCAAAAATATTTGTCAGTATCATGAAATTCTATTCAAATTGAATAGATATAAATCATATCTCAATATTAGAATTTTAAAAAAATCTGCATTTGATAAACAGACTAGGGATGTGCGGTACGATCCGATATTTTGAAGTACCGGTACTTTGTCTTCCAATACTTGATATTTTGTACCGGTATTTCAGTAAGCGATACAATACGATACGATTCATTTTTGGTCAGTATCGTCAGGACCGATCTAAGGTTTTTGCCGCCTGGGTTCCAATAACTCATCTTTTAACCGTTAATTCATTTTTTTTAAATTTTTAACAGAAAAATTAATCAAACAATCTCAATGAGGTTATTTGATAACTTGTTGATAACTTTCAATAAGTAATTCGGGTTTCGGCTGGTACAGCAAAATCGTAATTGATAAATTCTAAAGAGAACGACTAATTTTGGCGGACTGGAGCTTTCATGTATCCCAAAAAATTGTACTATAATGATTAAATATCCAATGAAAACTTCATTATTCAGCTTAAATATTTATAACATGCGGCTTTATACAATTGTAGTGTTTATATACGTTTATGAAACTAAACTTTGTTGGAAAATATTAACGCGTTTCAGTCATTATTTTCGTGTTACTTCGTGTTTTTAAGCCTTATAAAAGTTAGTATACTATTTAATAGATGTATTTCTAATACTGACTTTGTAATTATTTTTTGTTGATTTTTTTATTGTTACTGCCACTATTATTGCTATAGTTCTACTTGCTGTACTAGGACTCGAAGGTTTGTATAAATATACCTAGAAATTATCCTGGATCGAATGAGTACCGGTATTTCATGTACCGATACTTTTGTATACGATACTGCTTCGAACCGATACTTTTAAATCAATACGATACAATAGTGCCGGTACTTTTCGGTGTATCGAACATCCCTAAAACAGACACTCAGTACAATGCCATATAGCATAGTGTTTAATGAACACAAAAAGTGTGTATTTAATGCTTAACCATACATCTCAATGAATTTTGCTTTCGAGTAGCACTCTGTTAGATGTGGAAAACTTCTGAAAGGTGTGTTCCATTTCGCATTTAAATATTCTACTTGGTTTGTTTATGCATTTCATAAATCAGTTTTCATTTGCACCTATCTTTTCATGGCGGGAAGCTACTGGAGTGGCTAAAAATTTTAATGCCCGCCTAACGGACGAGAATCAGTCGGAGTTTTATACTGTTTTCATATTTTTTGCTACTAACTTGTAACGAACATAATATATGTGAACCATAATTTTTGGAGCGTGTTTGTGTTAGTTTCCATATTTTTCCGATTTTTCTGTTTGGATATATATATTTTTTTAAATACAAATGTTTTCTCTAATAATAAAGACCTCTTATGCTGCGCAACAGAAGAGAATTGAAAAAAGTTAATATTTTCCGTAACATATACATTAATGTTAAAGACTGAAAATAACCAAAGTGGCAAGCGCTTCCTGTTGCTGTCCAGCCAGCAAGTATTGTCAAAAACCTCTGCCGTTCTGAAAGTGTTAAGAGAATTTGATGGTGTTGTTAAATGAAGAATTGTGTTAACCATTTATGGATTTATTTCTTTATAGCTTTCAACATAAATAAATCTCACTTCTAAACAAAATTTTCCAATCATTTATCTCTAAGCCTTTATTTCTCCTAGGAATACCTTTTATGGGTAACTATGGCCGTCTAGTATTAATTTCTTACAATAGAGGCAAATTCGTTTAAGAATCAAACACAAATCAAACTTCACTCTTTGGCGTCTAAAGTAATTAGCTACAATATCTAAAACTGTTATCCTTACCGCTGTTTATTAGTGCCATGTAAATGATGGCACGCCTTCTCCATGGACTAATGGATTCAAATCCTTGATTAATATCATCTTCTACAAGTGCACTTGCGTCCAAATATAAAATATCTGTCTAAAAGAAATAAAGTTAAAAATGGTACATTTTCTTAATTTAAGACACCTACTACAGGTATAAGAGCTCCTGTTTTATTAAACTTTACTGGATGTCCTTCCAACTCTGGGTCATCGGTATCTTCTGGAGTCAACCAAATGGCAGTATATGCAAGGTCAAACCCAAAGATTATAATGAAAAAAACTCCGACAACCATATACAATGTATATAGAAAAAAATATCGATGATTTCTATAACCGACGCAATTATTTAACCATGCTACAAAGTTGTAAAGGCAATATCACTTATAGATATGTAGATGAGCCATATTTATTAAAAACTCAATTCATCCAAAAATAATTATCATATAAGTCTGGAAATAAACATAGATGTTTAAGGATACGACAATGATGATCCATTTTTAGAATGCAACGATTGCAAACTGAACAATGGTGAGTCCTTGGCGGTTTTGGTGCTATACATTTCTTACAAATACTCACAGCTTCTGTTATTAATTCTCCCTAAAATAATTCACAATCAATTACGAGTTTAATCAAAATCAGAAAAATTATTAGATTGCCTTCATTAATTACAAAACAAATCAACTGTTATCATTCATTCTAAGCATAGTGCTGAATCTATAACCATGTTTTAGACTTTCAGTTTACAGCTAAAATAAATATCCGTTTAAAATAAACACACTCAATATACAAAATATTTTAAAGTATTTAGGAGATTGTTCAATTGACCATGATGTGTTGACAAATTAATGTAACATCGATTTTAGCTGTTTCTGACTTTAGTTTCTGACTGTTCCTATGTTCCACCTATTTGAGTGAAAGAATCTTACATTTTATAAAAAGCTTTATCGTACTAACATCTTGTATACTCTGAGTATGAGCTTACAAGTTCTTGAACGATATTTAACAAGTTGAGCAGATGAGATTACGATAAGCATGTTGTAAAAAATAACTCTTATGCACTCTCAGGAAGAGCGCAGTAATGATATAATTCACTAGTTTTTCACCACCCTGTATATATATATATGTATACAGTGTGTCCAAGATAAGGAGGGCCAGTATGAAGATCTTGTGAATAGTAAGAAATATAAAATTGGTTAAATAGAAAAAAAGTTGCGTAACTAACAAAATGACACTTAGAAATCTTTGGTAAGATTTTTCGTTTGAGTTATCTTAGAAAAACCGAATTTTTAGATTTTCAGTTTTTTGCGTTAATATTAAAATTAGAGTAAAACTGACAAATTTTCTTATTCGACGTTTCGTCTGAAGTCTCCATCATCGACCTAATTTTTTTTAAATACGGTCCTTATTTTCTGATATCAAATTTTAGAACCCCTTTTATTCTGAATTGAAAATTGTATCACACATTATAGTTTAATTACGTTTTGAGTCTTTTTTACTACGATCAAGAAATTTTTGGGTACGGACACGCGTCCTAAAGCGTTTCATATATTGTTTCTGCTTTTGTAATTTAAAGAAAGAAGTAATGAGCCACACTGGATGTTTTTAATCCTTAATAATCACGTTGGTCTTGGAAACAAATAATTTTCAATAGTCAGTAATTTTTTTATTGATTATTTTTCTTACTTATAAACAATAATTAAAATTAGAAATAAAAAACATCCAGTGAGGCTCATTACATCTTTCTTTAAATTACAAAAGCTGAAACAACGTATGAAATTCTCTAGGAAATGATCCAGTTCAACCAAAGCCTTCAGAAAAATGTTAAAGTTTGGTGAGCAAACGGGCATATTTTCGAAGAGTAAATAATATTTAAAAGACTACAGCTTTACTACTAAGAACAAAAGTCAAGATACGATTTCATTCAGATGCCTGTATTGTTTTTATTTGGAGTTCAATTGTATCAAAAATGGTAAAGATCTTTATAGGTACCTATCAACATCAGGTAAATCAAATCAAATTATTAATAGAGCATGACAAAAATTGTAGTTTCGCAGAGCATATTTCAGATATGGTTAATTTATGGGCTCATAACTTCACTATCATATACTTAATATTAAAGGAATTTTAATGTGCAATATTTCAAATAAGAAATTCATAATTTATTGGTATGTCGCCACCTGAATGGTTGAATCTGGCCGTGGCCAAAATTTTTCTCGAACTAGCGATGGATTTGAACTCATTAGTTTTGTTAGCTTTATTACAGTTTGTTGAATGTGTTGTGAGGTTGGATGCGGGGTAGCATAATGAAAGTTGCATATGACCCATTACCTAGATTGCACTTCCCGAGTGATATGAATGGTCCTCGACACCAAACAGTAAAAGAGGCTAAGATTATAAATGACAAATAAAAAATGAGTTGATATGTCCAAAAAACTTCTTTGCTATAAATGCAAATATACTTTACAAAGAACCTTAATAAACATGTACATCTATTATGTTGGTGTAATTAGAATGGAAATATTTGCATTTACAGCAAAGTTTGACATTCGAATATGTATAAATGCTACAAGTACAGTCAGGGTACAAGTATAGAAATCAGCCCTTTGCGAAATATGAACTGTGAAACTACATTTCTACCAATATCTACTCTCTTACAAATTTGATACGCTGCAATATTGTTATAGATAGCAATTTTGAAAAATAAAAGTTTTTTAGACTTATTATTTTAAGATTCACAAATAATCCGTATAAATATATATCACTTGTTGTTCTATAATAAATATACATATATTATGTATCACAAATTTATGGCATAAATATTTTTTTCTACGGTCACCTCTAAAACTGTCTATTAAAAACTCACTATCAATGCGAAAAGTTAGCGATTCACACATTTTTTCCCTAGTAACCATTTTAACATCGCAACCACGTAAACAATGTCTTAATGAAATAATCGCGTCACTTAATTTTACTTTACGCATCGCCATGGCTAACCTGATTATTATTGTAAATGCGTAATTTTTCTGGAACTGGCTAAAATTATTGACAATTGCATCACAGCGCGTCCATCATCACGCAACAGTTTTATTGACTTTGAGAGTTTTTGTGAAGTTGAATCTGAAGATAATTGCACCCCGCCTGAAGTATTTGAAGCGGCCCAGACAGCAACCAATGAGTTGTTCCCGGCCAAATGACGCGGCCTTTATGAACGGCGCCGGCGATACGACTTCATCAAATGGTGTGAATCGAAATTTCAATTATTTAACAATTTTGTCATTTATTTAGGACCGTAGAAAAAATTTTGTATGTATTTCGAGTGTAAAGAGCCATTATGGTATGAGGATGCGAGTTTCGTGCCGAGCGGTAGCGAGGCACAAAAAAGCAACACTCAAAATACATAAATATCTATTAAAAATTCGCTAACTTGAACTTTCGATAATGCTAGTTTTTTCATCTTCCCCTGACACTTCGAGTTGAAGATGTTTGACTGTATTAATAATTTTTAGCAATCATTAATTATCTAGTGGTTTCGACTTCCTGTTTTTAACGCTTATTTAATGATATTGGATGTCAATAATTATTTTTGGAGGTCTCTTATTTTTTCTGATGCTCATTTCTTATTTCTGGTGATCTTTTGCTAGATTATTTAATATTTCTGGTAATAAAAGTACATTCTTTTAGGGTTTAAATAATATTTTCGGTGGTTTTCAAAGATATTCTTGGTAATAGTGTTCTGGTGCTCATTTTTATATTTGGTGCAGAAATATTATTTTGGTGGCCAATAATTAGAATTGTCGCAAAAAGTTGGTGTTCAAAAATTATTTTATCTACGACAGTGTGTAAAATTGCCTTTTAGTTGACAGTTTTAAGTTTGTAAAACGACTGTTTAGTAACATGTTTTCATTAGTTTACATCGTCAGTAGTAACGTGTTTAAAAGATTTCATTAGGCACGCTGTCAGTAGCAACATGTTTTAAAATTTTTCAAGCACACAAAATTACGACCGGTTGCTGGTAATCCTAATTTACATTTAATTTTTTTTTATATTTACCGTGTTTTCTAGATTCTATCGTAGATAAATTATTGTACAATACACATGCGTAAAGCATCTTTAGTCACTCGTGTTTTAACTCTACCCCACTCGTGACTAAAAAGTAGCTTTACGCACTTGTATCGTAAATTACTATTGGTGCTCACTGAAAATATATGAGATAATTTAGTTTGCAACTGCTATTGAAAGTTAAGTTCTACTTAATCATTAAAAAATTACAGTAGGAAATACTGTATGATCTGACAACCTTTATCCTCTAGAAGAGAGCTACGGAATTTAAAAAAATTGAATTTATATTGGCAGTAATGAGTAAAGGTACTTAATAATATAACCTATACAATTTTTACAAAATCCTTAACTTTCACAGAATGTTTAATACCAAACACAAAGTATGGAAACTGGAGGAAATCACTTTGAACATCTGCAGTTGATTTTGTTAAGATTTTTATGTATTCAATAAAAATGTTTGCATTTGTTAAAACGACCTTAAACAGTCAGATGTAAAATGCCAACAAAGTTTATAAGAAACAATTCCACAGCCCTTAGAAGATAAAAGTTTTCGATAATACAGTAGCTCCTGCACTTATTTGTCGATACCGTTGACCAAAAACCAAGAGTCACCAATCATTTTTTACGGATCTTGAAGTAACATCGATGAATATAAAACGCTCATCATATTCAAGTTCCAAATACTAGTCAATACGAACAATTCTGTATGTTTGGCTCAACATATGTGGAAAGCCGCATTCTCGAAGATGAACTTCATACACAATAAGTTGAGATGTCGACTCACACATGTTAACCTCCATGACCTAATGAAAATCAGTTGCACGTACTTCACTCTTAATTTTAGCCAGGTAGTTTCATGTACAAATATCATTTATCACAATGAATATACATTTATAGAATTGTATTACGCTTTGTTTTGTAATTTATATTATGTATTATTTGGATGACTTAAAAACGGACTAAAAGGGCTTATTTTAATAATTTGGCGTTTTATTTATCAGAAATCCATTTTTGTTTGCAAAAAACCTCTAAGAGAAGCAAATTACTTTTTAAGTTAGTGCACCTCATTTTGACATCGAGGGACTGATAAATTTCCCGGACTGCGAAGTTATGGCAAGTTTTTCAAATGAAGGAACGGGAGCCCATTATCCAGGTGCCAACAATGAACATTAATCTGCAATTATTTCATTCATGAATAAATTCATCTATAATATTTGTATCCATGGAAAAGTGCAATTAAATTTTGATAAAGAAAATTTGGTGTAATTTGGCATACCTACGTGACTTTCTATGCTGGATTGGATGAATTGTTTTACATAAAAAAGTAGTCTTGCTTGGAACCGCTGAGAGCAGTAATTTTTCAGGAAAAGCAAACCTAAAGATTGAAATTTGCTACTTTAGGAACAATCTGCTCTTAGCTATTTATGTGTTTCTCCTAAACCATCTCGAAACTATAGCTCCCTTACGACGTATATCCAGGCGTATGTTCGTAAGAACTTTTTTCTTATTTTGAGTTATAGAATACAGTCTAGTGTTTATGACATATGATGGTGTTGCACCCTGTATATACTGCATATTCATACAAAACACTTGTATA
Organism: Agriotes lineatus; assembly: GCA_940337035.1. Classification (NCBI taxonomy): domain Eukaryota; kingdom Metazoa; phylum Arthropoda; class Insecta; order Coleoptera; family Elateridae; genus Agriotes; species Agriotes lineatus. Next base: position 22,896 of record CALNHX010006750.1, read on the forward strand.
AATACACTGATTACGATTTTTTTTGTTTAAATGCAGAGCAGCAACATGAAAGAACGTCATTTCAAAAAATTCGACTTTAAAATTAATAGTTACCAGATTCTACATTCTTTCATAGCCCACATATACTTTATCGCACCCATAAAAGTCACTGATTGTGTCATACATCCTATTAGAGTTATTAGGATAAGGCATACATACGACAGTGCTTTCGTAATGTAATCGATAAATTCGTTAAAAATTCAAGGAACAACTTTTGGAAAAAACGCTGGATCCCGTCGATTTTTATTTTTATTTGCGCATATTTTCAAATAAAATTTATACATACAGGGTGACCCGAGTAGAAGGCATGACGTTATCGATGTTTTTTTAAAATGGCAACCCCCTTTTTTTTATTACAGAATTTGAAAGAACATTTTTTTTTTAATTACGCTAAGCTAATTTTTGCATATAGGTCACAGGACCAAAAGTTAAGAAAGACAATTTTAAAATTGTGAAATACTAAATTAATTGCAATGATAACTTCAAAAACAACTAAATTAAATGTTCAAATTGTGCATCGCTGTCTGCCTGACAGTAGCCAAGACGATCAATATGTTTTTATTGATTGCTGTCATAAATTTAGTATTTCGCAACATTTTTTTCTTAATTTTTGGTCATGTGACCTATACGCAAAAATTAGCTTAGCATACGTAGAAAAATGTGTCCTTTCAAATTCTGTAATAAAAAGAGGTTGTTGCCATTTAAAAAAACATAGATGACGTCGTACCTCCTACACGGGTCACCCTGTAGGTATGCATTTTATTTGAAAAACTGCTCAAATAAAAATCGACGGGTGTTAGCGTTTTTCCAAGTTATTTTTTGAATTTTTAACGAATTTATCCACTACTTTATGAAAGTACTGTATAGTAGGTTTGTGGAGTTTGTGACATTCACCATTTGCTGCTTTTTTAACAATATTATTTACGTCAGGTTATAGTGTGTAAGTTCATGACACAGTAACAAATTTTAAGATAATTGCATCATTGAATTTGTACATATTTAGTAAGGACTTTTAATGTAGCGATATTTTATAGAGCTAAGCACTAGCCTTCAGTTAAAATTTGAAAACGCTAAGTTTAACTGTAATAATAAACTTTCATAGTTAAAATTGCTTATATAATCAGGGCCGTAGCCAGGGGTACGCCAGGGCAGGCCAAGCCTGTCCTGGAAAATTTTGAGCCTGCCCTGGCCGCTAGCCAGAGCGTGCTAAGGATGTTGCAATTTCTACGCATAATTATTGGGCTAGTCTTGTTCGATAAAATAATTTGATTGACATAATGGCACAAATGGTTTCTCAAAGCATCGTCAACGATATCGGCAATGCTAATGTTCCATGGTTTTGTATTTTAGAGGATGGCACATACAATTAAAATAATCAAGAAAACATTGCAATGGGACTTTGATACGTTATCGCCGAGAAAGCAAAACAGTCTATTTTAGCAATAAAAACTTGCACTGATTTGAACGTTGGGATATTTACAGGCTTAACCTTACAAGTGCTTAACGATTATAACTTAGATACTTCTAAAATTTTAAGTCAGTGTTATGATGGTGCAGCTGTCATGAGTGGACAAAAAGGGGAGTGCAGACATTACTCCAAACCGTCTAAACAGAACAATGTCTTTGTGCATTGTCGCAATAATCGATTGCACCTGATATTTGTGAAAGCTATAAAAGAAATATCAGCAATTAAGCAATATTTCGATCAATGCTCTATGCAATACATGTTTTTTAGAAAAGGAGGTATTTCGAAGGTTTACGATGGACACGCACTGTGTCGTTTTGAACAGCGTTGGAGCGATTATTTGGACGTTACTCGCATAGTTTTCAATAATTATGGAAAAATAATCCAAGCACTAGAAAAAATATCAAAGAGCAGAGATGTAGACGGTGACCTTGTTGTAGAAAGTACTGATTTGTTCAAAATGATTCAGTCTAACGGTTGTCGATTTTGCATGGTGTTCATGAAAAAAGTATTAGAAACTATTCAGCCTGCTGATAAATTACTTCAAGCGCACGAAGCCAGTTTGAAACTCTTTGGTTGTCATAACCTCGATAGTGGATTCCTTTATCTCCTACAGAAATTACCACGTTTACAAAGAAATCGATGCCAAAATCAATACCGATTTCAATAGTGTTGAAGATAACATTTTCACAAAAAAACAAAGAAAGACAAACACTGGATGTCATCCTGGTCGAAATGAAAAGAAGATTTGTAGAAAACGATAAGCTCCTAATTGCAGTTTTCAGTGCCGAGGAAGAAAACATTGATTTAGAGAAATTCACATTTTTGCAAACTTTGTGTATAAAACTTCCATCCCAGAAGAGATTACAGTGGTCAACAAATTTATATAAATCCGGAAGAGAGAAAGCCTTGGTTTATCTGTCTTCGATATCATTTTTCAGCAACAAGTTGCATTTGCCGAAACTTATAATTTATTGGTGACTGCCACAGCTTTTGGTGGTAGCACGCGACTTGCGACTTCACTGTATTGACAAGGATTAATCGTCGACAGCAACTCTATGTACCACCAACAAATGTCCAATTTGAACTTTCTTACATACGAACATAATCATACAAAAACTGTAAACCTTGACTTACTTTTGAGAAAATTTAATTAGTAGAAGAACCGACGATTACCACTTTTCTAATTTTTACAATTTTTTGTATGTACCATTATAATTAAATATGTGAGTAAATAAAACATTACCGTGACATGTTTTCAGTTTTGTGTATAAGTACGAACAAAAGTAACAAAAGTATTGTGAAAAAGCTCTTTGTGTATGTACTCGTAGATATAAAATGTGGAAAATTTTAGCCTGCCCTGAATATTTTTGAGCCTGTCCTGATTACACAGTCTGGCTACGGCCCTGTATATAATGATAGTTTAATTAATTTTCTAATTTGGCAAAACATGCATGGTAATCTTTGATAACTCGAATATCTCAATTACTCGAATTGACGTCACATGCCCAACCAAATTCCTATAGTTTCCCATACACCACGGTTTCGATAATTTGAATTTCAATAAGACGAAGTTCTCAATACCTCAATGCATTTTATAAAATCCCTAGAGCAAAATTTTTCCCATATTTCTTGATTTTAGAAGAAATAGTCTGTTTAGCAATAACGATTACGTTAAGAAATGCTGTAAATAGTTATTTATGACGATACTTCTTTGCATTTCAAAGGATTTGCAAGCTTGCAAAACCCAAAATATACAGTCACCTCTTGTTGAACGCGCATAAGTTGTTTTGTCTACACAGGTAGGGACCGTTTAGTTTGGGATTATCAATAAGGCCCGATAATGACATTGCAAGAATTAGCTAATTTGAGTTTCCTACTTTAAGTATTTGAGCAACTATGCTTTAGTGTGTTGTCACTGTTGTATTGGGTTACATCTTACGCAAGTAATGGAGTCACAAAAACATTAAGTATTAGTGAAAATACTTATGTACGATATGTACTGTATGTAGGTATGTTGGTATGTACCATTCTAATACATTTCGCACGTTGCAGGTGAGTACTTACTATGCATTTTTTAAAGATATAAATAATCCATAAAAATATGTACCGTACGTTGTCTATGACATAAATATTAACTCAAACTTTCGATAACCTGAGTTTTTTTGTCTTCCCCTGGCACTTCGAGTTACAGAGGTTTGACTGCATTACCTTTCAATATTATTTATGACGAAAAGTACTATAGGGTTCTCCAACTGGTATGACCGATTTAAAATAGGCTGCCATAAAAAAAAAGTATTTAAAGTTTGTGAGTTTCACATAATTGTACCTGAATACGTGCATTTTGAATTGAAATGGATAGTTTTCCACTAGATGAACAAATTTTTGTGGTAAAAGAATTTATTAAAATGAATTCAGTTACACTAGCTCAGAGAAATGTTCTTTGTGCAATATTTCTTTATGTTCGTACAGTACGAATACCACCTTTAAACTTGTACTTCGCATTGCCTTGCGCTTAGTAGTTTATTTTTTTAAAGAAATTTTCTGTTATTCATTACAGCTAGGGTTTCCAAGTCCCGGGACCAAAAGTGTTTTCGGGACCTAGGAGCTAAATTTCAAGTCCCTGGACTAGTCCCGAAAGGGAAATAGTGTTCAAGTAAAATTTCTGAATGCGAATTCCAACGAAAAACAAGTGTTTTAAATTAAATAAAGTACTTCTGTGCTGATAATGAGCTGCGTTGGGGCTGGTCTATAACTTCATTACTTTCTTCTGGTACTAAAAATGTCTATCGCTCTTCATCTTTTGCATTTGCGTGAACTGCAAAATGAGTAATCCTTTCGTCGAGCCGTCTCTGGTTATGATAATTTATTGGGACAAACTTTGTATATCGTGAATTGTTTATCTTTTGATATATAAAAGTGTTGCTATATCGACTTGAAGTCGTTAGTTTTTTATGTAGAATGTAGTTAGGTTGGGAATCGGAATTCGCTTTAATTCTAACGCTTTAGTAGAAGATAACAGACACCTTTAAAACCTAAAAATATAAATTATTCAGCTTCTTCGCACATTATTTTAAAAGTCTACAAATTTAGTTACCTTGCCGTTACTACGTATGCACACGACTACGCGTAAAATATATCTAAATCCAACAAAAGAAAAAAAATAAACAAACACGTATAAGTATGCCTGAAACAACACACTTGTTTAATTCTAACCAACCGAAAACAATACCTCTCCTGTCTACGCAAAACGCAAATAATGTAGAACGTGCAAAATGCTTGAGTAATACACGAGACGTCGGTGGATACCTGTCGTAATTCTCTGATATCGAGTATACGCACGAATGTTGACATGGTCCTGGGACTTCGCCTGTGCTGGCTGTGGTCCCAGGACTTGGTTTTTTTTATGGAATCCCGGGACTGGAAACCCTAATTACAGCCAGAAAATTTTTAATGACATGATGCTTTTTTACACTCCTGAGATTTAAAAAAAAAATTGTAAAAGATGTTTTATTAACTACTTCGTAATATTGCAACACTTCAATATCCAAGAGGCTGCCCGAAGCATTATGTACACAATGTGCCAAGCACTCAATCAAGTCCGAATCAGCTTTTATATTTCTGCAACTTTTCACCCGACAAGCCATTTGAAGAAGGTGCTATCTTGATATTAGCTGAAACAAGCAGTTTTGTCAAAGCACCCACATTTTCAAGATGAACATTCAAAATCCGTGGCAAAGTCAAAATTTTACCAGCACGTAACAATCGTTACGGTAAATTTAAAAATCTGGTGTGATACACTCACACAACTTCCTTTTACAGTGATCTTATAATTAGCCAAAAATTTGATTTTTAATTTCTAAGCATTTGTCAAAAATTTTCAAAAATTGCAAATTCTACAAAAAACGGTACAAAACAGAGAGTTAGTTGAAGAGACAATTTTTTTCTAGAATTTCAAGCTGAATTAAAAAATGTAATAATATACCGGGTGTTCTATTTAAAATAGGAGTTAATAAAAAAAAATAGAAAAAAAAAACAAGAAATCCGTTTTAGAAGTATTCAACTGGAAAATCACCTATCTCACATCAATACACATTAAAAATGTACTAAAAATATAAAGTTTGAAAAAAATCGTTTAAGATGTTTTTGAAAAAATCGAAAAAAATTGAAAAATTGCAAGAGTCAACACCTACTTCCGGTTATGCGATTTTCTTCAAAAGCTTGCTTTCGCATCTACATAGTACACAAAACATATATGAAGTTTCAATGCCATACCTCTTTCCGTTTTTGAGATATTCTGTTCACAGACAGACACACACACAGACAGACAGACCAATAAAAAAAAATATGTTTTTTGGGATCAGGGGACTCTAAAACGTGAAGATCTGTTGAAAACTCAATTTCGAATTTTTGGGGTGAATCAATTTCTAAGCATTTGTCAAAAATTTTCAAAAATTGCAAATTCTACAAAAACGGTACAAAATAGAGAGTTAGTTGAAGAGACAATTTTTTTCTAGAATTATAAGCTGAATCAAAAAATGTAATAATATACCGGGTGTTGTATTTAAAATAGGAGTTAATAAGCCTAGTGTTAAGTTAAAATTACTGATTCAGGCTTGTAGGGATTTAGAAAATATTTTTTTGTGGCTACACCGTTTACCCAACTAAAATTTTGTAAGCGAGGAAATAGCTTATAAATCAAAGTAGCTATCCACAAAAAACATTGGCAGTGATTATACAGGGGGTTAAAAAATATGGATGGATAATTAATTGTGACAAAGTTTTTAAACACCCTGTAATTTTCGAAATTAGCGTTTATTCTTCAAAAAGCTGTGGTTTACTGGTAAAAACGCATGGCCACAAAATGAATAAAACCCATCAAACATTTTTCGACTTATTTGAAAAAATTAAAAAAAGCTAATCATCTTTAAAGCCCTCTAGCGGCTAAACTAAGCAACTTTGTATAGAGGTACGTTAAATCATCATATTTTGGGCCAAGGATTCACCCTTGAAATTTTTCCGTCGACTTTCCTAACACCCTGTATATCCACTTTGGCTATTTTTCTATTTTTCTTTAGAAATATTTGCTTTTTTTTGTTATAAATTCTATAATTCACTTTACCTACGAAATGTATTATTTTTATTTCAAAATATCGGTTTTTTGTTTTTCCAAACAAATTACTTGTCGTTTGTTATTCACTACACTTTAATTTTGAAAAAAAACGCATTTAAATAAAAAACCAGACCGCTTGGTTTTTTTTACAAAAAAAACAGGTTTTAAAAAAAAACGAACGGTTTTTTGTTGTTGCATCACTAAATTTCAATCTTATTCACAGTCAGCTAAAAAGATTAGAAGGCACATTTTATTCATAATTTCTCGTTAGGTTATTATCAACATTGGAATTTATATGAAACATTTAAAAATATTATTTGTTGCTTGGCTTTCTTATAACATCATGCTAATGCTATAATTTTCTTTTATCGCGATAAAATTATTTAAACGTTACAGAAGCATTAATTATGCTGGCGAGCATTGAGAAAAAGTGTCATACATTGTATATTTTTCAACAAAATTAATTCTGAAAGTTAACGCCGCTTCTCCTTAACAAAATAGTACCTAGAAAGACGAGAGATATGATAATTTTGTACCAATCACCACTCAAATCTCAAATATTCTGTAATCGATCATAAATTAATTGTTATTCTATTGAATATTTGCTATTTTCAAATTTTGCAGAGTACTGGAGCTAAAACCATTGTTCAAAATTTATTTTTTAATCCCATACGGCCCACGTGCAGATTAAATATACAGAACATCGCATGAGTTTCATTCCAAGACATTTAGTTTGTTATGTGCTATTTTACAGCATTAAACCTATCTACCATTAAGAGGTTCTTATACGTAATTGTTTATCATATATAGTAGGTAACTTACAATAAAATATTAAACCTTCTAATTTTAATTAATTTTGTATGATTTGCAACGTTTGCTATACAGTCTGTTCAACAAAAAAGGCCCCGCCTTCTAGCTACTTTATTATTTATTTTAGACCCAATAAACCTTATATCAAATCAAATGGCACATAAAAACCTACATTTTAACACTATCAAAATTTTTTTTTCTTCAATTGTTTCAGAGTGGCGACGTCACATGCAATTTTTTTAAATGACACTGTATATATTTTTTTACATTTTCTGGTAGAGGTTTTTTTTCTCTTTTCAACAATATAAATATTTTATGCCCTTACATAAAAAAATTTTCGAGAAAAATTAAAAATCTTTTTTATCGGTGGGAGGCCACGATACAAAACTATAAACAAAAGTGTAACTCAGAAAAACAAAACAATAAACACTTTAGATTATTCTGAAATCTGATAGTTAAAGCGTTTGGCTACTATTTGTTTTGTTTTTCTGAGTTACACTTTTGTTTACAGTTTTGCATCATGGCCTCCCACTGTGAAAAAGTTTTTGTAATTTTTCAAGAAATTTTTTTTATGCAAGTGCATGAAATATTTATATTGTTGAAAAGACAAAAAAAAACCTCTACCAGAAAATGTCAAAAAATATATAGTGTCATTTAAAAAAATTGCATGTGACGTCACCACTCTGAAACAATTGAAGATAAAAATTTGTTGATTGTGTTAAAATGTAGGTTTTTATGTCATTTGATTTGATGTAAGGTTTATTGGGTCTAAAATGAATAATAAAGTAGCTAGAAGGCAGGGCCTTTTTTGTTGAACAGACTGTATATTTGAATATGAAATATTTAGTATTGTATTTCAATATAAAGTGTAAGTCATTCATTTTTAAATAAATAACCATCCTAATATCACATTGCTTCCACTTTTCGATATTAATAACCACAAGATGCTGCTAAATACAGATAGAAATCTTTTCATTGTGGTCATAGATTACGGAAACTATAGCAAATGAAAATAGTTAAACAGGAAAAGAAGTGCAGTATTAGAACTTGATTTAATTTTACTATCGTTTGCCAGTAACAAAATTTAATTTTCATTAACCATGTTCAATGATCTTATAAATAATTAAATTTTTTGAATTTGAGATCCGTATGGGCATTATGCAGCCGCTCCCATTTTACAATAAAAAGTGCCAACAGCAAATATAAACTTCAATCACAATTATACTCTTCACCACCTCACATATTAATGAAATCGTAATATAAAATTGTAACAAAAACTATACTCCCTTAGAAACAATATTAATAGTTCTGAGCTTTCCTTCTTTATAACTTTGTAGGTACAGGCAGACCTCGTCGTTTGCGAGGGTTACGTTGAAAGTTGAAACCGTTAATGTTGGCAATTCCATCCGCGAACGGCAAAAAAAAGGGAACACATAAGTGCCCCGCGTAAAATCAAATCAGCGAAACGCAAATCCGCGAACAGCAAGGTCTGCCTGTATTTGTTTAACAAATTCTACGAAAATAGTACCTAATGTTTTTCTCTTAAAATGTTCGGTCCAACAAAACTAATCGACCCAACTACATTATTGTAAATAACTACTTTACATAGAGAAAATATATACATATAAATAAAATACCTACGCTAAAATCAGTAGTAAGCTAAAGACGCATTATTACCTGTGGCGGGTAACCTGGAGGTGTAACAACAGCCATATAATAATGGAAGCAAATGTTAATTAATAACCAATGGCCAACAATGAGTAAAATTATGCATATTAGTGGATTTCGGTTCCACCAGTACGGAAGACCTATCCAGTAGGCAATGCAAACTACGGAAGCCGTTAAACAAACAACAGCTACGACAAAAAGCTAAAAAAGTAACATTTTAGTTGAGGTTATCACATTATCAAATAACATACAGGGCCAATAGCATGAGTGAAATTGTCAACAAACCAAAACATAGGTTCCATGCATACATCGGCGGCATAGCTTTGTTCCATGAAATGGTTGTAAGTTAAGGATCGAAATGTTAAACAACATTTTTGGCAAAAGGCTTTGCTAGAATAACTAAAACTGGATTATTAATATGTTTTCCAGGTGTTTAGCTTGTTTGCTTACTAGAGTGATTTTGGAAGGCTTTGTATCTTCCAATGGACGATGACCATTTTTAAGATACGCTAACGTCATAAAAATGGAAATTTCATGCTAATAAGGAGAATTGTCAAAAATTTTCAATCGCAAAATTAACTACATGGAATGTAAAAAACATAGGAACTCAAATATTGAATAACTTAACCTCACATAACAAACAACACTCGTAACAACTGAACGTCAATTCTTCCAAAATTACTTTGTCAATATCAACCGATAACCTGCTGTCGTTCAGTTTGATTATTACGAAGCCACTGTTAAACACTGCTGTATTACTACATCAAATCATTTTTGCACAGCCATTCTACAGGCAACGAGGCAACTACGAGCCAAACCAAAACACTTGAAACAGAACAGGTATGACCTTACCTTCAAAATTGCTACCAACTACCACGGTATAGCCTCTGCGATACTACTTACAGCTTTCTTTCTTTTAGTATCTTAAAATGTCTTTCTAGATATGTAGCTAAAGCATTTGTTCTGGGCATGATTTTATAACTTTTTTAAACAAGGTATACGGTTTTTCTGAATTTTTTATCGAAGTAGGCTAATAAATTACAGTAAAAATCGTTTTAATATATTCATTTTAAACCAGGGGCAGATCGGTAATGTGAGACTGACTCGGCCCTTCTGAATTAAAAAAAATACCTATAAGGAACTTAATTGATTGTTACCTATAATAATAATATGAATAAATCTATAACACTAATTTTAGAAAATAAATGTATTTATTAAAACATAATAATTCTAACTTGATTGTATGCATGACGAACTACAATGTAAACTACAAATAAAAACTAAATTTATTAAAAACAAAAAAGCTTATTATAAGCACATGCAGGAAACGTTTCTTTTTTATACTTACTTAAAAATATTGTCAACGTATTGTTTTAGAACTAATTATAGTTGGCTATAGGCAACCAACATTGTAGACCGCAATATAATAGGGAGATGTTATTCCTCATAGCGATGTTTATACTGTACTCATATTGAAAGATTATACTCGATAGTTACGGAATTTCCATGTTACGCGCAAAGTAAATTGTAGAGAGCGATCCTAGTACTGAGACGCTTAAAAATGGGATACGATTGTTTGGTTGCATAGCTATATAGCAATATCATCATATCCTACTAGGTATATGAATATCATTGAAACTTGTTTGAAGTTGAATCGAAAGGGGTCGCTGTGGCAATTTTTGCTTTCAATTGAGTATTTCCAAGTGACGTCACAAGCTCCGCCCAAACAGCTGATCGTGGACAAGCAACTTTAACCTTATGGAAGCTTTCCATAAATTCTTATTAAATCAGTTTTGTGTCCATTGTACTGAGTTTATTTAATATAGCAGTGTAGTTCATGTGTTGTTTATTAATTGTGTAAATAGAAAAAGACAGCACTCGATTTGTATTACAACTTTTGAAGATGTGGGTATCAATGACCACCGACAAACGGTTAAGGTTCGTATTCCGGTTTAAAATACTCTTTTCACTTGAAAGTTGAAGGAAGTTATGGACTCGTAAAATAGTTTAATGAAAGGGTCTCTAGTTTAATCCAAAAGTTGGTTAAGTAAAATACTTGACAGTGAATAAAGAACATAACCTTGAAATCGACACAAATGCCAAGATTTTGTGCTGTGTTTGGGTGTTCAAATAGAAGTAACCGAGAGCCGAAAAAGAAATATTTTGGATTTCCTGGTTTGCGAGATAGAAGAGGTCGAGAGATTCCTGAGGGTATAAGTTTGTTAGACCACTTTTTAACAGAGATAATACATTTATATTAACAAAACATCTCTATTGATTAACTGGAATCAATTTGGAATTTCCAGGAAGACCAGCGGGATCTGGTGGTTTAATTAATCCAGACTATGTTTTTATTTACATCTATTTAAAAAGTACAACAAAAATACTTCTACCTTCCAGATATTTCACTCACAGAAGGTAATTACTGCTCACCGACGAATCACGATAGTTTTAAATAACACTAGAAATCCATAAAAGCACTAACTTAATTACCTACTTATAAACTAAACTACACTTATGTATACCTAACGTCTAAAAAATTATCGATTTTTGCCTAAAAATCAAAAAATCACCCCAAGCTTCCTAACAAACCATGTGCTCGATCAGCTGTTGTTGGGCGGAGCTATGACGTCACTGTAACGTACTTGGAAAAGGCTAATTATAAACGATATGTTTGTGACTCCAACGATACTGCCGTAGTTGCAGGGTGGGTTTAATTTATGATGGGCTTCCCTTCCACCAAGAACTGTCATAAACCCGGCCAAGTCGTTCAGAAAGAGCATGTTTGTAACAGTAAATAGTTTACGTTACGCGTATAGCCAAACCTCGAATCCCATTAATTTAAAAAATATTTTGCAAATAAAATTTGATTTAAAAAATAATACATACAGATTAAAACAGTACAAATTTTAATAAAAATAAAATCATTATTTAAGAAAAACAGTAGTACAAACACTATTAATGTATTAAATATATTCTGCAGAAATAATATACAATACAATAAATATTAAATTCTAAAACAAAAAATAAATGCTTATATAATGACATTTAAATAAATAAAATATACGTATATTCATAAACATAATAAATAATTAACAACCTACTTCGCAGCCAATTGCTTCATTTTCTTCCGATGTCCTTGGGTAATGAATGTATTTGGCTTATTCTTCTCCTTGACAAATTTGAAGATTAAGTAAGTGGTGCACTTACTTAATATCTAATCGTCACAGATGTGGCCATCGTCAGGGCACTACTTTTTTCCAAAACCTGTCGATCATTTGTAGAACTGCTTGAAGTTATTCTCCAAAGTAGGTTGATACTCAGTAACAGAAAGAAATGCATACCTATAAATAATCTTGAATAGTTTTGATAAATAACCTAACGTTTTGAGAATTACTACTGTTGCTTGATATTTCATTATTTTGTGAAGGAAACAAATTAGCTGATATGTCAAAACATATACAGTGTCCGCCAAAAAATCGGCATAATATGGAAACAATTTTTATTTTTGATTTTTCAAAAAAACTTTTTAGGTCAATAATTTGTGCTTGTCTAAAAACCTATTTAGCCCCTATCATATATACCGAGTGACTTTTACTTATTTAGAAAATGGAGTTTTTCGAAATTGTCAAAATCCGAAAAGTGCTATTTTTTGGAAAGTAAGTAAGATTTCAATGAGATTTTTTTAGAGTGTGGTATTTTTAGCTAACTGAACAATCTCAAGGCCAGCAAACCTCTAATTTTTTTAACTTTAGCAAAAAATTAATTATTAAATTTTTTAAATATTTTTTAAAATTTCACATATCAAGACTTAATATTAAAATTCAAATTTTTTTATATGAAGACTTTAAAGATTTATAATTGGAAAAATAATATAAAATGCTAATTACTTCTTTAGATTTTTTATTATTTACCGAAAAGGGGTGTTTGCATAATTTTTACGTTTTATATGCAAGACGCTTTTTAGGAGAAACATTTTTCAATTCTAATCAATATCTATTTAAATGGCTTCAAGAAACTCTAATGTAGCCCTGTTAATGAATTACTGTTACAAAAATCCTGTAAATGTTCTTTTACAGTTATGTAAATGAGATTTTTTAGAACATGTAATTGGATAAAGAAAAATCTCCTCATTTAGACAACTGTAAAAGAACATTTACTGGATTTTCGTAACAGTAATTCATTAACAGGGTTAGATTAGAGTTTCTAGAAGCCATTTAAATAGATATTGATTAGAATTGAAAAATATTTCTCCTAAAAAGCGTCTTGCATAAAAAACGTAAAAATTATGCAAACATACTACTTTTCGGTAAATAACATTTTATATTATTTTTCCCAATTATACATTTTTAAAGTGCTCACATACAAAATTTGAATTTTTATTTTAAGTCTTGATATGTGAAATTTTGAAAAATATTTAAAAAATTGAAAAATTCATTTTTAGTTAAAGTTAAAAAAAATAAGGATTTGCTGGCCTTGCGATTGTTTAGTCAGTTAAAAATACCACACTCTAAAAAAATCTCATTGAAATCTTACTTAATTTCCGAAAAATAGCACTTTTCGGATTTTGACAATTTCGAAAAACTCCATTTTCTAAACAAGTAGAAATCACTCAGTATATATGATAGAGGCTATATAGCTTTTTAAACAAGCACAAACTATTGACGTAAAAAGTTTTTTTGAAAAATCAAATATCAAAATTTTTCCCATATTATGCCGACTTTGGAGGTCACTGTATATACACTTGAAGAGGCTGAAGGCTGATCATAACATGAACATAAAATTGTATTAGTTTCTACCACATTTGAAGGAGTATCGATTACTTCTAAAGCTAAAGAACCCGGTATAGAAATTTATGAAAATGCTTAGACAGACTAATCTGTACAGTACAAATTTTTGCAGCTAAGATATTTGCAGGAATACTTCTTTTTCATGCTGACCATTTCACCAGGCCAAAGACAAACATAACTGAAAAAATTAAGTACTTTAGTTAGTTGGGTCAGATGATGCAATATTACAAAATTAACTATGGATATTTATTTGACTATGTCGCTGCAAACAAACTAAGAATGTAAATTCAGGAGCCGAATCAAAGCTATAGACATTAGAATTAACAAATATTTAAACAAAATATAAATAATACTTAAGTGTCAACTATGAAGATCGCCACAAGTAATCTCAACAAGCAAGAAGATACAGAGCAGGTGCGGGTGGGGAACAGCAGGGTTCTGTGTAATGTGACGTCAAAAATCGATATTCTTGTCTGCGTCTCCATGTTACAAGTTGTAAATCTCCCCACCCCGACCTGACGGGGTGGCCTCCTCACTTTTATGTAGGGTTTCCAAGTCCCGGGACCAAAAGTGTTTTCGGGACTTACGAGCTAAATTTCAGGTCCCGGGACTAGTCCCGAAGATCCCGAAAATGGTCCCGAAAAAAAATAGTGTTCAGGTGAAATTTCCGAATAAAATTTCCATAGAAAAACAAGTGTTTTAAGTTAAATAAAGTATTTCTGTGCTGATAATTTGCGTTGGGGCTCGTCTACAACTTCATTGCTTCCTTCTGGTACTAAAAATGTCGGTCGCTTTTGCTTTTGTTTGAACTGCAAAGTACGTGTGTAATCCTTTCGTCAAGCTGCCTCTGATTATGATAATTTTGTAGGAACTCACTTTACATTTCGCCAATTGTTTATCTTCAATAAATAAAACTGTTGCCATAGTGACTTCAAATCGTTTTTTTTTAATGTAGCATGAAGGTAGGTTGCAAATCGGAATTCATTCTAATTGTAACGCTTTAGCAGACAAATAACGAACACACTTAAAGCCCAAAAATATAATTATTCAGCTTCTTCGCACATATCTAAATCCAACAAAAAAAACAGACAAATACATAAATAGAAGAAGATATGCAAATGTGGCTGAAACAACACACAGGTTTAATTCTAACCTACCGAAAACAATACCTCTCTTGCGTTACGCAAAACGCAAATAATGCAGAATTTACAAGAGGCATGAGTAATACGACGGACGCCGGTGAATACCCGTCCTAATTCTCTGATATCGAGTATACGCAAGCATGTTGACATGGTCCCGGGACTTCGCCTGCGCTGGCTGTGGTCCCGGGACTCGGTTTTTGTGGTAGAATCCCGGGACTGTCCCGGGACCGGATCCCGGGACTGGAAACCCTACTTTTATGTGTTTTCTTTATGCAGGCATCAGCTTCACCCCTGCGCATTATACTTTAGTATGAAGTTCAATGGTGCAACAACTGTCATATCATAACTATACTTTTGATTTCAGTGTAAAAACTAGTCTCCAAAACTGGCTGTGGAAGATGGTCCTTGTCAAAATGGAAACGCATGAAGTGCATAAGGCAAGCCTGCCAGAAAAGCAAGAAAGTATACTGTGGAGAACGGAGGATGTGCAAGGGGAGTAGAAGCGACATCAAAACGAAAAAAGAAAAGTTGCAAACGCCTAAAGTAGTCCAGAGCCTCTTCTGGCAGCAGCTTGTTTGGCCCAATTTTGGCAACATCATCAGGTTCTTGTCAATCGGCGCCGGCTGCCTTTTCTGCACTGTTCTATTTTATTGATAATAATGTAGTTTAGGTTGTTAAATTTGAATTACCATTTCTAGAGCCAGTAATATAGGACGGTTGCGCAAACAGCTGATTGCTATCAGGTCCTGAAATGTAGTGAATGGTTGGCGGAATGTTTGGCTAAGCGACTGGTTTTTCTAGCGATTTAAATAACATTTATGGTTATTTGTAAGTGATATGTTCTAAATAATTATTTATAAATCTCATATATACGTATCATATAACAATATTGCATTTAGGTTAATTTAAGATTACTTCCGCCCAATCAACAATCATGATGAGCTATGAAGCTACAAAGTAAGGTATTTGACCTGAAAGCGATCAGCTGTTTGCGCATCCCTCCTATATTACTGGCTTTAGGAACGGTAGTTCAAATTTGGTGACTTAAAGTGCATGTTTACCAAATTATTTATTTCGGTAATATAAACTATCAAAATTGTACTTAGGTACATATTTTGCATTTCTGGGTGTTCATGTCACACATTAAGAACGATTCAGAGGAGGGCCATGGAACATTCGATGTTGGGGATTTTGTTAAGAAATAAGATCCGTAACCAACTAATTAAGAAAGAAAAAACAGATCATCTGGCAAGGCAAGAGAGCGACGGATGGTCAGCCAGAGCACTACAATGGCACCCACGTAAAGCAGGAGAAGTAGACGAAGTCCGATGAGACGATGGGTGGACAACATAAAGAAAATAGCTGGTAGGGACTGATTCCAGAAAGCCAGAGTAGGGGACGAATGGATAAAAATAAAAAGATTTATGTCCAGGATTGGACGTGCGAAAGCTGAGAAAGAAGAAGAAGAAGAGTGTGTGTTCATTAAATAAAGTATTTGTAGACCTACATTGTATTTTGATAAACTTTGAATATATTTTTATACTACTTTGCATTGTTTTATTGACTTTGATGTGTTAGGAAGAATCTGAACCACATCCTTTCCTTATTTAAATACAATATAACTAGTAATTAGTACAGTAAAACGAATTACATTGAAATATAGTGTTGTCATGTGATAGAAGTATTATTGGCTATGCCATCTATTTATTGTAATAATAGTTATTATTGTTTGATCATTTATTTTTATATACGTGTCCCACTTTAAAGCTAAAACCGTAGTATCATTTTTAGTTTTTATCTGATTTGAAGCAAATCTTCCTCAAAAATGGAACACATGGTTTACTTGTAGTCAAAAAACCATTCGTCCTCTTTAAATGCACAATCACCTACAAACCAAAATAAATCAAAAAATCATGTTGAGCATTTTTTTATCGACAAATTTTGGTGATAAAAATTGACCCAAAAGCTTGATCAAAATTATAAAAATTTAAAATTGGTGTGAATCATTTAGCCTCGAAAATAGCATGTTATAGATTAGAAAATAATATTTAATTCTTTGGGTTGTATTTATTTCTAATTTGTGGAAAATTGTTCCCAAAAATTAAATTCTAAATGAATGATTTTCTTTTTTAATTTTGATCAAACTATAGATTCAAGCTGTTTGGGCAATTCTGAACATGTTATTGGTAAAAAATGCCTAATATATTTTTTTTATGTCTTCCATTTATTTTAGCATCACCGATGGCTTTGTATTTAAGAGGGGCGAATACTTTTTTCGTGACAGTGGAACATAATGTGTTCTATCTTTTCGGATAATTCGGTTCAAATCGAATAAAAACTAAAAACATATATATGGGTGTTCCATTCTTAAGTGAAAATAGCAAAATTAGATTCAAAATTTTAGAAAATATAAGCCGAGAGTCACCTTTATTAATAACTAATAGAAACTCTTCAACATAACATTTGAAGCACAAATCGAGTTTGTTATCATGGAGAAACAGCATCGAGGGGGAACTATTTCAAGTACAATAATGAATTCCAGTACAAGATTGCATGAATTTTATTTGGAAAACTACATCTGATAAAAGAACCTTAATAATTGCACATTCCCACACTAGCAAGAATTTGCATATTGTAGTAAAATTTTAGCAACATTGAGAGCTCAAATGAGCAACCCTCATCAATACTTATCTTCCGCCGACTGAAGCTTTGGATATTTTTTTTACGAAAACCACAGGGGTTACTTTGTTACGGTATTAAAAGAACTTTACGACACCCACCCAAGGTGAGCATCGCACCACGGAATCAGTCCTGAAAAACTGGCACACTTGCCCTGAAATCGGTTCGAAATAGGCTAATAGGCCACGGCTGGAACGCTCAGGGAGTCGGGCGTGAGTCACACGATACGTTCTGGGCAAGCGTGTTGCGACATAATATATATATATATGGTATGTCGAAATCATGAGGGCGCCACCAAGCCTGTCAACCCGGCTAACCGGGCCTGGACGGTTAGACGGGAGCGAAGCACGCAAAATACTCCGCCGATAAGATTACTCAAGAATTGCAAGGTCAAATAACAATTTCGGGATTGCCTTATGCAAGGATTGTAATTAGGTGTCAATCCGACCGCGACTACGCAGCTGTCTTACCCACCTGTACGCTCAAAGCTCCCTCGTTCCGTCGCACAATAATCAGTACAATGAAGGGGGCGCTTATCTGAAACAGAACATGCACAAGACGAAACAAAACAATAGTTCCCTTAGCTAACAAATCATGTATTGACTAACGGGTTACAATGGGGCAGCAGAGTGCGTCGCCCTATACCTATAACTAGATTATAACTAAGGACACCAGCTGGCGCGCGCTTTAAACCTAGCGACGGATGTTGAACAGTAATGAACAGTAATGAGCAGTAATGAGTACAAATATGCTGGCGCGACGCCTTATGCAACGAACAGCAAAGATCAAATTAGCACTCGCGACATGGACAGTCTGCGATTCTGAATGAATGTACAAATATGCTGGCGCGACGCCTTATGCAGCGAACAGCAAAGATCAAATTAGCACTCGCGACGTGGACAAATATGACGACAGTGCCTGTAGGCACCAGAGATGTGACGGCTCGCTCGCGTTCACAGCGGTAATCAGTTCAAAGACACATACCTTAATAATGTAGGCGGTTGGGGAGCCTGGTACAGTTGAGTTGCGACAGGCTGCAGTCTTAGGTGGCAGGTACCTTCGATGTTCGACGGCTGTAGGGATGAGTGCACATCCGCCATAATGGCGACGTGAGACGCGTCAGGACGCGTACGACGGGACGACGAAAAAATGGGCCACTTTCGTTCTGCGGGACAGATCCTCGAAGGTCGAGATGAAGGGGACACGACCCCTTTCTTACGGAAGCAGGAAACTGGGCTCAAAGAGCACCCACGCTACGCCGAAGACAATTCGAAACTCACACTCACAACCACCACACAAGCGTTCTCTGCAACGGGCTGCGGTCAACTGCCACTTAAGGCGAAAACGTTTGTCACATAATTGCTGAAGCAGCACTCGCCGGGAAAAAGACTGACGCCCCCGCCAAGGGTGGGAGCGCCGCACGAACTCACACACACTATCCGACCTCTTACTCGATCGACGGCTCTCGGCTGAATGCCCAGAGGGAAGCGCTGGCATAGGTCACCTTGGTCGCGTCCCCACGTGACTAAACCTCGGCAGCCAATCGCAAGGCGATAGAATGAAACAAATTAATGCCGGCGTCATTGGTATCACGCCACAACGGCGTGCTTTCTAGAAGATTCGGAATTCTTGCGAGCGATACGCTCGGCTGCCAAAGCGCCATCAGAGGGGGGCTCCAACCGACGAGAAATGCTGCGTTTGGGGCCAAATATGTGCGCAATCATGATTCTGGAATTAGGCGATAGAGCCAAATAAAGAACTAAAAGGGTCTAGCATACGGGCACGCTGCCCTAAAGCCTAGATGGCTATTTAAAATACCAAAACGACCTGAATCAAATGTGCGGAAAGATTGAAAATGGTTTTAACCTAGCAACAAATTGCCCTAAAGGCGTGAAATGCAATTAAGCATCTACGACCGCAAAATGACTTAACAACTTTCTCTAAAATTATATGGCTTTAGCATAAAAACCGTGTATGCAGCTGAATATTTTGTATTCTATGATGATGCATTTCTATCAACTATACCTTTTTACTTTATTTGTAGCAAATCGTCATCAATCTTTTCAGAGACATTGTAATACCGCAGAAGATTGCAATAAATGAGAGACGCAAGAAAAACAGTTAAACTTGAGCAATTGTGTACAGAATGAATTAACCCTAATAACATTTTTATTTAATTTATACAACATGCAATCTTTCATTATACATTTCCAACAATTATAATCGATAATGCATTTTCGTTTTAAAAATGTCCTATAATATTAAATCCTGCAGAGACATAAATCTCTTTAAAATTTCACAGAATCCAAAGCATACAATTGACTCGGAAACATTATGTTTTAAAATCCTTCAGTACAAGGAACAAGTGCACTTTTTAGTTAGATACCTATGCTTACGATTTGACTCGTTAACGTTAGTTGTAACACGATGGGATAATATGTAAAGATTTCAATGCAATTAATATACGCACTTCATGTAGTAGTTTAAATACATATTGTAACGATCCTGCTGCCGGTCATTGCCCCGGAATCATGACCCAATGCCCCGATTATTCCAGAACCTCGAGAAGCGACCTTGCGGGCAGGCAGCTGCGAACGCGTAAGCCACAGCCGTCGGCAAACAGCCTTGGAGCCGGTTGCGGGCTTATGAGTCATCTTCCAGATTGATCGAAAGCGGCCTCGGTGGTTAGTACACGCGGTGCGTCACCATTTGCCGGAAAAACCCAGCAAGCCCGCGAGGCTCCCAGAAGAAATTATTCCACGAATATAAATACACGGCCGTCGGAGTTCTAAGGCAGTTCCCATCAGACTTGAAGCGCGCATGATATAAACGAGCCGTGTGAAATAAATAACAAATAAATACAACCATATAAATCCTTACTGTTAAGCTGTATATAAATAATTATTAAATAGTGTATAGTTGTTAGAAATAGTGCCTGTAGTTTATACGTAATTCTGCCTTCATAATTCTTGTATTTTTAAATAATCATAATCGTGCGCATATGGTTATCGTATATTTTGATACGGTGTCGAGAATCATAAAGGGATATCTAATTCCTCAAGCCATCTAACTGCGTCAGCTGTTACTCCATATAAGTCAGCTGGTGTTCCTTGGAAAGCTCGAAGGTCACAATCATGGGCAATGTGACGCATAGACTGTATTGGTGCTCCGCAGTCACATCCTGGGGAGAGTACCGTTCCCCAGCGGTGGAGACATTCCGCATTTCTGCCATGGTTTGTCCGGATACGGTTTAAAATTCGCCATTGGCGGCGTGGGAGTAGAAAGCCAGGCGGGCGTTTTGTGGGGTTTTCTATTATGTCTTTTTCAGTTCGGGTACTGTTCTCTGCCCACTCTTCCATCCAGGCGAGTTCGATATTAAAACCTGTTGTCGATAGTTGCTCTGCTAGTCTTAGCGGTGGGTGGCGAGATTTTAGTCTTGTGCGGTTAGATGCTTCGAGATACTCATGAATCGGAAGTTGGGGATTTGCTAGTAGTTTAGCGTACTCATTGATAAGAATTTGCTTTCTACGCAGGTGCGATGGAGGTATATTACTTAACGTGGGTAGCCAACGTAAGGGTGTTGATCTAATTGTCCCTGTTATGATACGTTGACTGATGTTAAGCTGCTTGTCGATTCTATGAGTGTGTACGCTATTTATCCAAACTGGTGCACAATATTCAGCTGCGGAGTACACTAATCCGATGGTTGCGGTTCGAAGGACATCCGAAGATGCTCCCCATGTAGTTCCGGCTAGTTTTTGGATGATGTTGTTACGTGAGCTTAGTTTTAAAGATAACTTTGTTAGGTGCTCTCGGTAAGATAAAGTTCTATCGAGGGTTACCCCCAGGTATTTGGGGTTAGCATTGTGTTTCAACAATCGATCTTCCATAGTAACGGTAAGTTTCGAATGCGCTTTCCTATTATCTAAATGGAAGCAAGATACCTCCGTCTTGTTGGTGTTCGGACAGAGTCTCCAATTTCTGAAGTAGGTGGAGAGAATGTTTAGGTCTGCACTAAGCGTTGCCTCTGTTGCTGGTATGGATTTATCCTGTGTAGCTATCGCTATATCGTCTGCATAGGCAAACTTCTTGGCAACTACTTATGTAGATGTTAAATAAGAGCGGTGATAGTACGGAGCCTTGGGGTAGCCCATTATTCAGTAAACGAGGTTTGCTTATAGAGTTATTTATATGAACACGAAGGACGCGGTTACTGAGGCAATTATTGATGAGAGTAAGTAACTTCTTGCATGGTACTAAGCGGAAGAGTTTATATAGCATGCCGTGTCGCCAAACAGTATCGTAGGCTGCACTGAGGTCGATAAAAGCCGCGGATGTTTTTTGTCCCTTTTGGAAACCTGCTTCTATGTATGCCGTGAGAGCTAGCACCTGATCTACGCAGCTTCGTCCTGTTCTGAACCCTGCTTGATCGATAGGGAGTTGAGGATCAACTATTGGGTTTAAACGGTTGTAAACTAGTCTCTCTAGGATTTTATACGCCACACTTAATAAAGCTATTGGTCGATAGTTCTCAGGTAAGT
Source organism: Agriotes lineatus (assembly GCA_940337035.1). Taxonomy (NCBI): domain Eukaryota; kingdom Metazoa; phylum Arthropoda; class Insecta; order Coleoptera; family Elateridae; genus Agriotes; species Agriotes lineatus. The sequence continues at coordinate 45,143 of CALNHX010006750.1, forward strand.
CGCTGCATTTTCCTGGCTTTAGTACTGCAATTACTTTAGATTGCTTGAAGGCCTTGGGTAGTTTACCGGTGTCCATTATGGTAGAGTAAAACCGCCGTAACCATTCACGAGCTGAGGGACCCAAATTTCTGACGAAATCAGGATACAATCCATCTGAACCGGCTGCCTTTCCACACTTTGTAGCCTTTATTGCTTTATTTACTTCGATCAGAGAGAAAGGGCGGGAAATCATAATTAATCATAGTAAATAGACGTTTAAAGCCAGAAGCGTCGTATAATTTTTAAATAGCCCGTACGGTAAAAACGTAACAGTGGCGTCAGGTGTGCGGGTTTTGTACCGTGTTATACAAGGGGCTATAAAAACCTTATTGAACAAACATTAAATAAATAAATTGTTTAACAAGTGCCGATAAAACGACGGTCGGAATAAATTTAAGTGTATTGTGGATGCCGGTGACAAGATCCCAGAGCGGCAAAATGCAGGCTCAATTAAGACAACTTTTCCAGCTGATGCAAGTAGGCCAAGAGAAGGCAGAAAAGGCCCAAGAGAAAGCAGAAAAAGCGCAAGAAGAATTGAAAGCCGCGCAAAAGGATCTTAAAGAGGATCTTAAGAAAGAGATTCAAGTTGGCCAGGACAAGGCAGAGAAAGCACGAGAGGATCTTAAGGAAGAGCTGAAAGAGCTAAAAGCCGGGCAGGATAAGGCAGAAAAAGCACAAGAAAACCTCAAGAAAGTACTTAAGGAAGAATTGAAAGCCGCGCAAGAGGATCTTAAAGATGAACTTAAGGAAAAATTGAAAGCGACCCATAATGAGTTGGCAGAGGAAATCAGAGATATTCAGGAGGAACTGGAGAGAAAGGTGGCCGGAGTTCAGGGTGACATGCTGGAGCTGCAGGAACGATTTGTCAAGTCACGAAGTGGCCAAGACCAACCAACTCCCTCTGAACCTGCTGGCTTCTCTTCTCCTCCTGCAGTAAATCAGCCTACCTTATCGCGAGTTGCTGCCCCTCAGGTTGCTCTGTCCTAAAATACTGCCCCAGTGAGGCCTGCAACATCTGGCTTGCACATGAAACTGCCCTCTTACGATGGGAAAACGCCATGGTCAACATACCTGAAGCAATTTGAAGCCGAAGCCGTCGCTAATGGTTGGGGAATGGCAGACAAAGCGACCGCATTGATCCTGACATTGCGAGGGGATGCCCTAAATGTTCTGCAAATGATTCCAGAAAATCAGCAGAGGGACTTCCAGCAATTGGTGAATCGTCTGGAACGGCGCGGCGTTATGACAATGGTCATCTTCAGCATGTGTATTGTGCCCAGTTGAAGAACAGAATTCAGAAGTCGGGGGAAACTCTGCAAGAACTGGAGGCCGATGTTGCTCGATTGGTTCGGCTCGCATATCCATAGGCGCCGGAGGAATTCCTGGAGCAGCTAGCCGCCCAAACATTCGTAGATGGAATTAAGGACGCCGATACTCAGCAAGCGGTACGTCTGGGGCGCGATAGGACACTGGGAGAGGCCTTAGCCCATGCGTTGGAATTTGAAGCGGCAAGGACTGCCTCCAGAGGACATGGTCGTGTCCGCGGTGTCGCCAAGACGGAGATGGTGCCTGAATCCATGGAGGACATGTTGCGACGACTTATAAGGCAGGAGACGAGGGAGAAGGAACCCCGTTGCTGGAGCTGCGGAGAGATGGGTCATCTTAGGGCTCGCTGTCCGAAGAAAGGAGCCCGAGTGTCTGACGAGCCGTCGGAAAACTAATGCCGGTCTACAAGAAGCGGCGAGAGTCGACTCGTGATTGCCATGCCCCGGAGATTCCCATACATGTGTCGTTCGTGCAACACCAGCCTGATAGTCTCTTCATTGATGGGAAAATAAATGGAAGAGTTCGGTCTCTGCTGTTGGATACTGGAGCGACGAAGTCCATCGCCAGGTCTGACGTAATACGAGACGAGGGTCAGCTGCTGCCCACCAGAACACACCTTCGCACTGCCACGGGAGGCGCAGTAACCACACATGCGGAAATGGATTTGACATTGAACATTGGAAATCAAGCCCTCAAGCATCTGGTCCTGATTGCTGACATTGCGGACGAGTTCATTCTGGGAATGGATGTCATGAATAACTGTAAGTTCACTTTGGACCTGGGACGCGGCGTGTTGCACGTGGGAGGGGAGGAGCTCTTCCTACACCCAAGAGAAGAGATCGCAGTACGAGTGGTACGAGCGGAAGATGTTACTCTGCCTGGATGAACCGAGAGGGTCGTGGATGCATACCTGGATGGCGATCTCCGGGGCAACGTAGTGCGCATGATTAAACCCGATTATGACAAGGAGCTCACTCATGGTATCCTGGTTGGGAAGACGTTGGTAAAGACTGGGCTTAAGGTCCCAGTAAGGATGATGAACGTCAACAGGGAACAAGCAACCGTCAGGAGAAATACAACCCTGGGAAGATGCACACCGGTCTCCGCCGTTGTCAGAACGATTACTAGTGACAGCGGCAGCAAGGCGAAGGGCTGCCCAAAGGCATTAATGAACACCGTGATGTCTACTTGCAAGGGCATGAGCGAACAAGAACGGAAGAAGATCGAAGATCTGGTGGCCCGGTACCAAGACGTCTTCGAGTGCGGAGATTATCCCAGCGGCCGTACCGACGTAGGTAAGCATAAAATTAATACGGTGGATGCTCAACCGATACGCCAACATCCAAGAAGGTTGCCCCTCGCCAAACGGGAAGAAGCTCAGAAGCTTGTCCAAGATATGCGAAACCAAGGGATTATCGAACCGTCCAGCAGCCCGTGGGCCTTCCCTGTGGTTCTTGTCAAGAAGAAGGATGGCTCAACGAGATTCTGTGTTGACTACCGATAGCTGAATCATGTGACCAAGAAAGACAGCTACCCTCTGCCACGAATCGATAATACCCTGGATACGCTCTCCGGTTCTCAATGGTTCTCGACGCTAGACTTGAAGAGCGGTTATTGGAAAGTCGGAATGGAACCTCCGGACAGGGAGAAGACTGCATTTACTATCGGAACTGGGCTCTGGCAGTTATCCGTCATGCCGTTCGGTTTATGCAATGCCTCGCCACGTTTGAGAGACTGATGGACACCGTCCTAATGGGCCTATCTTGGCAGACCTGCTTGATATACTTGGACGACATCACAGTGGTGGGTAAATCCTTCAACAAGCATCTGAAAAACCTGGAGAAAGTGTTCGGTAGACTGCGAGGTGCCAACCTGCGATTAAGTCCAAAGAAGTGCCACATCTTCCAGAAGGAGGTACAGCACCTGGGGCACGTCGTATCCCGCCAGGGAGTAGTAGTAGACCCGAGTAAGGTGAAGGCAGTGCAGGATTGGCCAATACCGAAGGATAAGCATGAGCTGCAAAGCTTCCTAGGCCTCTGTACTTACTACCGACGGTTTGTGCTGGGATTTGCAAACATTGTAAAACCGTTAACCCGTCTAACGGAAGAGGGACGACAGTTCGAATGGAGTGATGAGTGCGCGGAGGCCTTCGAGACGCTCAAGACTGCCTTAACCAGTTCACCTGTACTTTGCTATCCACGTCAGGAGGGCCAGTTTATCCTCGACACTGACGCTAGCAATGTCGGAACCGGTGGTGTTGTGTCCTAGGTCCCAGATGGGCAAGAGAAAGTCCTGGCATATTTCAGCAAGGTCCTGTCCAAACCAGAGCGGAACTATTGCGTAACCAGGAGGGAGCTTCTGGCAGTAGTCAAGTCCGTGGAGCATTTTTATAAATACCTGTATGGCAGAAGATTCTTGCTGAGGGCCGACCATTCTGCTCTAAGATGGCTGCTGCAGTTCAAGAACCCTGAAGGACAGGTGGCTAGGTGGATCAAACGCCTACAAGAGTACGACTTTGAAATAAATCATCGACCTGGCACAGCCCACCGCAACACCGATGCGTTATCCAGGAGGCCCTGCCCTGCGGACTGCAGCCACTGTTCGAGACTGGAGAGTCGTGCGGTACCGATCAACCGTACCACTGTAGTCGACGACTCGTGGGAGCTAGACGAGTTGCAGAACAGTGAGGAGAACGACCCCTACTTAGGCACGGTTATAGCCTGGAAGCGAGACGGCCGTCGACCTACCTGGCAGGAGGTCTCCGCCACCAACCCAACGGTGAAAACCTATTGGGCGCAATGGGACTCCTTGTAGCTGGAAAACAACGTCCTGACGGTAGGGCAACGATATCGCAATTGGTGGTCCCAAGGAGTAGAGTGGCCGAGGTTCTGCGCCACCTGCATGATGGCTCTTCTGGGGGACACTTCGGATTGAGGAAGACGTTGCAGAAGCTCCGAGACCGGTTCTACTGAGCAAGCTGCAAAGATGATGTCCGAGAGTGGTGCCGGAGGTGCAAAGCCTGCGCTACAGGAAACGGACGGGTTGGTAGACGTAGAGCTCCGATGCGGCAGTACAACGTCGGTAGTCCGTTCGAGAGGATAGCCATCGACATCGCTGGACCATTCCCAGAAACCGAATCGGGAAATAAATACATCCTGGTGTGCATGGACTACTTCACCAAGTGGCCCGAAGCGTACGCCCTTCCGAATCAAGAGGCCGGTACTGTAGCTGATGTTCTGGTGAAGGAGTGCTTCAGCCGTTTTGGAGTGCCCCTGGAGTTACATTCCGACCAGGGCCGGAATTTCGAGTCTGGACTGTTCCAGAACGTTTGCAAGCTACTGGGGATACACAAGACCCGGACCACTGCCCACCATCCTCAATAGGACGGCATGGTGGAAAGGATGAACCGAACCATGGGGAAGCATCTGTCCAAGGTGGTTTTCGAACATCAGCGTGACTGGGACCAGTACATTCACCTGTTCCTAATGGCCTACCGATCGGCAGTACAAGAGACAACCAACCACACCCCAGCCACGGTACTCCTTGGGCGCGAGCTGTGATTGCTATGTGACCTCAAATTTGAAAGAAAGCCTGACAAAGAAACGGCCAGCGAGGACTGCGAGGGGAACCTAAAGACGAGGATGGAAGAGATCCACAACGCCGTACACCGAAACATTCAGGGTGCCAGCGACCGAATGAAGAACCGATATGATTCCAGCGCTGAGACCGGTGGTTTCCAGCCTGGCGATTTGGTATGGCTTCATAACCCCCAGAGGCGTCGTGGCCTCTCCCCAAGCTCCAAAAAAACTGGAAAAGCCCCTACACTGTAGTTGCTCGACTGAATGGCGTGGTATACCGAATCCAGAAACCTCCTCGAGGAAAGTGCAGGGTGGTGCACTTCAATCTGTTGGCCCCATATGGCGAAACCAATGAGGAAGTGGAGGCTGTCACGAAGCAACCCCTGAGGCAACTAGAGACAGGAGGTACCCCCTTCCAGGAGTTTATGGCCGCTTATGGGGGTACAAAGATTGCGCGATTTGGAGTCACTACAGAGGTGCAGCGTGACCTCTTCGACACCCTGCGGCAGTATTCCCTGGCACACTGCGTCGCCCAGGACCTCCGGATGTCTCGGCCGCTGCCTTCCGGGAGAAGTTTGGCTCGTTAGACCAGCTGCGAAAGCAGGCACCTCAGGTTGGCAGAACTTTGCAGCTGAAGGAAGGCAACAGCTCCATTTATTACCTGGTGACGAAGAGGTTGTCTTACGAAAAACCTAGTTACCAGGGGCTCTGGTCTGCTCTTTTGGACCTTAAGGAGCAGATGGTGAAGAACGGCGAAACCCGGCTAGCGGTGCCGAAATTAGGATGCCGCCTGGATTCGTTGAACTGGAGGGTCGTACGTAGCATGCTGAAAGCAATCTTCGACTGGACCGGCATCCAGATCGAGGTCTGCTGTTGCAGCCCGTTGCAAAGCATTGAGCCCACGGTGGACTACTACTTCTTCAGCCAGTCCGTGTGCAAGAAGGGCACCGCCTGCAAATACCGCCATCAAACCCCCACAAGAGCGAGTGACAGGCATCCGACGCAACTCGTTCTGGGGCAGAACGACCTAAGGCGGGGGTAGTGTAACGATCCTGTTGCCGGTCATTGCCCCGTAATCATGACCCAATGCCCCGATTAATCCAGAACCTCGAGAAGCGACCTTGCGGGCAGGTAGCTGCGAACGCGTAAGCCACAGCCGTCGGCAAACAGCCTTGGGGCCGGTTGCGGGCTTATGAGTCATCTTCCAGATTGATCGAAAGCGGCCTCGGTGGTTAGTTCACGCGGTGCGTCACCATTTGCCGGAAAAATCCAGCAAGCCCGCGAGACTCCAAGAAGGAATTATTCCACGAATATAAATACACGGCCGTCGGAGTTCTAAGGCAGTTCGCATGAGACTTGAAGCGCGCGTGATATAAACGAGCCGTGTGAAATAAATAACAAATAAATACAACCATATAAATCCTTACTGTTAAGCTGTATATAAATAATTATTAAATAGTGTATAGTTGTTAGAAATAGTGCCTGTAGTTTATAAGTAATTCTGCCTTCATAATTCTTGTATTTTTAAATAATCATAATTAATCATAGTAAATAGAGGTTTAAAACCAGAAGCGTCGTATAATTTTTAAATATCCCGAACGGTAAAAACGTAACAATTATATATCATCTCTCAGTTAGCAAGGCTTTCTTCTTTGTTATAATATTTAATAACTGACTTTCTTTCAAATGTAGAGCTCATTGAAATAATTGACAACTCTTAAGCATTGTAAAAACTAATAGTAGTTACAGGAGCAGTAGAAAGTGACATTTGCTCAACAACGTTTGTGTCACATTCATGTTCTTAGCATTAAACTATAATCATTTGAAAATTGCTATAATCGTAGATCTTCCGCTTAAATTTCTCACTACTTGATCATGTGATGATTTTAATGATATACAAGAGTAAATAAACTAATTAATCACATAGGGCATAGTAACATTTAATTCGGCACTTGTTTTCTTGTCAAACTTCTGAGGGGATGCACATATTTATGTGCATGTAATAATATTTATTTATTTGACGAACGAAACAGGCGAAACGCCTAATTACATTTTTCGATAGTTATGGAAAAATAACAATGCGTAATACATGCCGTATTAATTACATACAGATACTTTAGCTACAACCATTTATCAAATAAATAATTTTAAACAAAAATACACAGTGAATGCGCCTACACGTTAACATACGTAACATGGCATTTATTAGTTCAATATTATATTTATCTGTGATTTAAATTGTGCTAGCGATGATGAAAAAATGTATATTTGAAAGTCTTGTACGCTGTCTAAATAATTGAATACTGACATCTTGCTCCTAATGGAGCGCAAATAGTTCACTAAGCAAGCATTTGTTACGGTCTCAAACGACTTTTACGACACCGCTCCGGCACATACAAAAATTACGTAAAAGTTAAACGGCCAGCGCGGACGATTTCTTACAATCGGGACAATGCCTCACCTAGAACCGCTGCCCAGCCCCCAACAACATATGCCGACTAGAGATCAGTGGGGCGAGGGAGGGTCCTACACGAGATTACATACGGGCAACTGCCTAAGGGACGGTAAACATTGATAAAATTAATTGAGCGCCACCCGGTTTCATCGATATATATGAAAATGCAAAGATAGACCCAGATTGAAACCGGCAAATCAAATGAGCCTACCTTCCAACTTATCACCTTAACGAAATCCAAAGCTCAACGGGAGTCAAATATACTAGCAGCCTCGTGACCTCCACACTGCAGCGACGAGCGTCATAACCTACTTGCAACGCTTAAACACTCAGGCTTTGCCGTACATTTACCTTAACACAGTAACCTGAAAGTAAGCATGCACAAACTCGTCGGAAATCATAAGACCGCGTACTATAAATCGTTCTATTGGTCTCACACATGTAAATCAATTATACACAAAAGTAAACACAGTAATACACAGATTAACTATATAGCCCAGCTGGGGGACGCCTTAATTCTAACCGACTATACTACCTTGCTAGCATACTGCTAACTCAATTAGTTTTTAACAAACGGCCTCGGCAAAGCGACAATGAACCAATAAATGAACACATAAATTATGCATTAACAGTTAAATGAATTAGGTTAATAAACGGCTTCGGCAAAGCGGCAATGAGTCCGTAAATAAACACATAAATTATTCCTGAACAGTTGAATGTATTAGGTTAATAAACGGCCTCGGCAAAGCAGCAATGGGTCAATAAATAAACACATAAATTATGCGTCAGCAGCTAATGAATTAAGTTAATAAACGGCCTCGGCAAAGCGGCAATAAACACATAAATTATGCCTGAACAGTTGAACGAATTAGGTTAATAAACGGCCTCGGCAAAGCGGCAATGAGTCAGTAAATAAACGCATAAATTATGCCTGAACAGTTGAATGAATTAGGTTAATAAACGACCTCGGCAAAGCGGCAATAAGTCAGTAAATAAACACATAACTTATGCGTCAGCAGTTGAATGAATTAGTTGTTACTAATTACACACGCTACCTGAATGGGTCAGCCAGGCGATTGCGTCACGGTGGCTGGCGAGCTCGCCACTGCAACGAACTGCTCTGCAGTTTGGATCCCCGCAGCTAACGCCCCTTGCGGCCCAACGAGCTGGCGGTCATACGAACAAACCAAGGCACACACGCTCACTCCAAAAACAAACACCGCTTATCGCCTCCGATCTAAACGACAAAAAGCGGAACCAAGCTGTAACAGCACAAACACGAGCTGCCGTGCCCGAAGGCGGTATGACTGAACAGGAACCTATATACCTACAAGCAAACTCGTCATTTTTGTACCAATATTACTCCAAATGTTCACGTAATTATTGACTTTAAAAAATGGCCTGGCAGATTCTATGTTGATATTTACAGCTAGATTTACAAAGACCCTGGTAAAATATTTCGAGGTATTATTTATGTGACAAACAGCATCACAAAAACCAAATTACAGATGTAGTGTTTCATTAGCTTGCATGCACGTTTTCATTTATGGCGGTGATGGCACTAAACAGCTATAATGGCATGCTCTCAGATTGGTTTTGGTAGCTAAAAGTTCTATTATATTGCTTACCTGTCCGCTTTAAAAAAGTAATTAATTGCCAATTACTGTCCAATGAAGTAATTGAATTACCAGTTTTTCAATTACTCAAATGAAATAGTAATCCAATTATCAATTACTTGGTAATTGTAACTGTTGTCGTATAGTTGTATTTGAAAATAATAAAGATATGGAAGCAGCCATCTTGCAAATGTCTAACAGCCAAGTAGATGTTCCTATTACTTCAGTCACAAGGTCGGATTACTTAAGAAAGTCGGATTTCTAAGACAAATCATTGTAAAATGTGTGAGTCATCGGTACCGGTCCTCAGTATTTGCCGCAAAAAACAAATTGAAAGATAGCAACAGAACGCGATCTGGAAAGATTTTATGAAATCCAGGGTTAATTTATTTAACAACGCGATCATATGATTTACTTACAAAAACGAGTGGCCTTGCGATGGGGCAATAGTGGTAATTGATAAATAACGACAATAAGAGATTCCACATAAATACCATGCGAAAATTAGGTAATTAGGTTAGTGGTTAGCACGTCTACTTAACATTCGGGAGGTCGAGGTTTCGAATTCCGCGGCCGTCTGCTCTGATTCAGGTTTTTGGGTGGTTTTCCTGAGTCAACGGTACCTTCTCTGAGACGAATACCGGGATAAGTACTTCTCCACCTTTCCTGGATTTGCTTCCGATAATTCCCGTTCTTGGCTGAAGAGGCACACAATGTCGCTTAGCAGCCTGCCCCAAGTTGGGGAAATTGAAATTACCTTAAACTTTTACCTTTTTTACTTTATATAACATGTGCAATAGAATGAGTAATTAATATATGGAGGTGATTGCGCGTATTATTTGCTCAAACTGTTGTACACATTTTTGATTTTCGAATTATATTTTGTAATTTAATACTATAGCCTGTACTAACTATTTTAAAAGATTAAAATAGATTGCTACAATTTGCCAGGCTGATACTGGCTCCGGGCAGCTCAGATGCCGAAGGTATCATTCTTACACTCAAGTTTTGTAACCCAGTAAAGCAAACAGAATATCTTTATACGCGTATAATTTTGTTAGCTATTAATACATAAGATTAAATTGTATTCATAATGACAAAATAAATTGTTATAATGTTTATAATCCAAATAAATCGGGTACTCTTCAGTCGGGGTCGCAGTCGGCAGTCTTCAGGTGGTGTTAGTGACTTCCGAGACAGCCTCAGTTCAAAGTAGGTCTCGTGTCTCGTACGCTCATTTGACCTACTAACATAAATATGTCAGTTTTAGTCGGGACCGCAAATACAGCGGCCGTGCATAAACAACATTTGATTTATTAACTTTCAAGCGGGCGAACTGAAGATAGAATTACAATTAATAGAATGTATACCTGTTGTTGCTTACGCTCTCGGATTTCCCACGTGTGCGGAACGTGCAGGATCTTCAAGCGGTCGTGGCAAAGTTAGCTTGTTTACATTTGCCGTCAACTTCAAGAATTCTTGGAGGTCCAGGTAAGCGAATATGATTGAATTAAAGCCGGGCCTCGGAGGCGGCGGTTGCCGTAGAATGGCCCAAGAATTAAACTTACGTAAAAGATGTAATCAGTTCTTTCCCTGAATCAGTTCTACAAAGAAAGTTTGCTCCAAACGCTCCCCTTTTGTGTGAGACATGTTGGTCTCACAGATACAAAAGTATTTCCACATTCAGGGACAATTTTGTTAAAATTGTAGAAGGATTCGAAAAGCCTTCAGTGGATGGTAACTCTGCCACTATAAAAGTTGCTTACCAACTGCATCCTGCTAGGATTAAGTCTCAGTTTATTCTATGTCTATTCTAGAGCTAAGTACTCTGCATTGTTAGAAGCTGTGGAAAATGCTTTATAATCAAAATGCATTGACATGTTACACTATAAAAATCGTTTAAAAACAATACTAGTTGTAGTAAACATCCATAGACAAAAAAATGCCATCATCCAAGACATTTTATCTAGCACGAACTCAACTGCTGAAAACATTGGGGTAGACCTACAAATACCAAGAATTGCAGGACGTCAACAATACCGGTCAAATCCTTCAGTGACCACTCCTGCTAAATTTTGGAAAACATCGCTTCTAATCCTATACTTGGATTCTTTAATAACTTCCTTGGAACAGCGGTTTTCCGACGATAACTCGCCGTTTTTTTTTAAATTGTGTGTATAAATGTTTGTTTCCCCTAAATGGAACCCTGGATACGCCCCTGCATCCACGAATGTGATTACGACATCGTAGCATTATCTGAAACGTGGTTAAATAAGAATGATTCCAAACAATTTTAATATAAAAGGTTACAATTTTATAAAAAAACTAATGGCGGCGACGTTGTGTTCTATATTAAAAAGAAAATTCTCTAATTAATATGAGCAACGCTGATTTGGAAGAGCTGTAATTATTTATTCAAATTGGAAACAGAAAAGTTGCTTTTGAGGTAGTCTACCGAGGAAGTAGAAATGTGTTTTTTAAAATAATTTTGAAGATTCCATCGCCGACATTTAGGCTGCTAACGCGAAGGATTTTTTCTGTGTCGGAGATTTCAATATTGATCTTTTAAATGTAAATAATGTAACGAATCCGAACGCGTCAGCAACGGAGACAGCCTTGAAAGCAGATATGCGCGAGTGAATCCTTTTTCCAGTCGATGCTAGAGCGACCCTGAAGGGACACGTCACCGCGTTCGAGGCTTCCGGATCGATCTAGAACCAGGTGTACTGAATGACTCACGCTCGCTTAGGAGATCAACACCTGCGAATTCCGGAATGCATTCGCGAGGATTCTGGAATCTCCCCAGTGGAATATAAATGCGCGGCCTTCAGACCCGGGGTTCAGTTTCGAATTCAGCATCAGAGCGCCGAGCTCCCAGATAAATAAAAACGCGTGAACATATAAATAATAGAAATAAATAACCATATATAATCGTTAGTGTTAAGAGTGAAATAATTATTTGCTGTTTAACCGGTGTACTAATAAATAAATGTATCGATAGAAATAGTTCGTAGTTTTAGTAATTTGTAATCTGCTCGATAATTCTCGTGTGCTTGTAAATCATAATAATTAATCGTTGCAAATAAATGTTTAATGCAAGAAGCGTCGTTATAATTTTTAAATAGCCCGAACGTTAAAAACGTAACAATAATAACACTACTTTAAAATTTATTGATACGTTGGAAACATTTGGCATAAAGCAAATTATTACCAAACCTACAAAGGTAACCAAATTTTCATCCAATCTTATTGATTTAATAATCACTTCTAAGGAAGATTCTGTAAGCCAAAGTGGTATGATAGTGTACATGACGTTTCTGATCACTCATTGAACTTCAAGCTAACTGCGATCAACCGCACTTAAAACGTATAGAAATAAAAAAATGATCATGATTGCATATAAATTTAGTTGCACTACCATGGTATCTGATCTATCGGTTATCAGATATTGATCATAAAGTGAAAATCTTAACGATATTATTTATTTATTTTATTCATGTGATCCTGTTAGAACAGCCAGATTTACTAAACCTAAGGAACTGTGGTTAACAGAAAATATTAAATTCATGATGAATCTGCATGATAAAGCATTATCTAAGATTAAGAATGTAACGCTACGGAATTTTTGAATTGTAATTCTCAAAACGAATGTAACGCAATTAATTTTGTTACTATCAAACTCTGCTTTCTAGTTACGTTATTAAATTAATGCTCACGGGTAGCTCTGGCCTAGGGTTGTAGACTGCTGGAGTGAAAATACTAGTAACATTTACAAACATTTCTTCATTAGTTAAATTTAAGATACAAATTAAATAAACACTGGTTTAAACCAACTATTTACAATAAAAAAAAAAAAATTCCTCTGGTGGGCTGTGGCGTCGACTTGCAGAACGTGGGGCACGTCGCTCCCTGACCAGGCGACTTCGGGTATTTCTGGACAGAAGGATTGTTTAAATGCAGTTTGACTAACACAAGCAGGAAGAGAGGTTTTAGGTCAGGTTAAGGGTTGCGCAGGCAGTTCAACTTATGAGGAAGAAGCTAGAAATGGAACTTTCCTTTGAACCCTGGAGGCTCTCCTTTTATATTCTTTCGAGGTATTCTACCTGGTAAACTCAGAGTGGGGCTAAACGACTTTTTGTTTCCCAACGACTACTGTTGCCCCCTGGAACCGCTTACGCATTACTTCAGGGGGCTCGGAAGTCACTTAAAACCAAACCTCAACTAAGTGAAAATCCAGACCGCCCGTGCCAGGAGTCGAACTCACGCCCGCTCCGGCACGAGCGTTCCGTGTTCTCACTGTGACCTCGACTGCAAGCGGCAGGACCGTTCCCTCATCGAGGCCCCAATCTAGTGGGTACTGAGAGTAGGAATTGTGAGGGACGAGCAACGCCACATATCTTGAGCAACTCGCAGGTTTCACACATGTATCATATTAGGCAATCGGCAGGATGTCCGGCGGACTTCTTCTGGTTTTGCATAACCCCCGGCGTGGCTCAAATGTTTTCGCGTCGCGTTTTCTTGTGAACAGATGGCTTCTTGCAAATTGATAACGGAAATTAAAACGGTTTTAGCCAATTTGCAGAGAATCTATCGTCACACATGCCCCTCCCTTGAGGAAAACGTAGACTGGGTGGTGTAGCCGATACTGGCTATTTTGAATTTATTTTAAATGCTTAAAGAGATTTGCTACAATTGCCAGGCTGATACTGGCTCCAGGCAGCTCAGAATGCCAAGGTATCATTAATACACTCAAGTTAAGTAACCCAGAGAAAGTACACAGAATAAATCCATAAGCGTATAATTTGTTTAGCTAGTAATACATAAAATCACATTGTATTCCTAAAAACAAAAATCAACTGTAACAATGTTTATAAACAACTAAATCAGAAACTCTTTGGTCACACACAGAAATGACAGCTTTTAGCGGTGACCGCCAACAATGGCGGTGGTGCGTAAACGAAATTTGGTTTTTAAACTTTTTTAAACGGACAAAATACAAACAGAATTTCAATTAATAAAAGATTATACCTGATGCAGCTTACGCTTTCGCGCTTTCCAAGTGTGTGGAACGTGCGGGATCTTCCAGCTGTTGTGTCGGAGATATCTTGTTTATATTTTTGCCGTTACCTGCAGGAAACCTTGGAAGTCCAGGTAAGTGATTTATGATTAAATTAACGCCGATCTTCGCCGGCGGCAGTCCCCGTAGAATAGCTCAAAATTTAAACGTGCGGAATTGCGAACGCCGGCCCCTTGCGATGCAGCCTTGCGCTGCGGATAAATACAGGCTGGACTTTCTAGTGTGCGTTTTAAGCTGTACTTGTGTTAAGCCGTTCAGGTCGCAATTAGTGGTTTTAATTCCATCTGTTTGGGTGTTTCGACTGGTGGAAATTGGACGCAGATACGTAAAGCGTCCTCTGAGTGAACGGGACCTGGGAAAATAATTTACAGGAGTCTCTTGCCGATGAGCGTAATGGCCTCCCTGGCAAGACGGTTTAGGTACAGGTTATCTGGTTGGATCTCTAGCCGAAGAGCCCTACTAGCCCTCCTGGCAAGATGGTTTAGGCACAGGTTATCTGGTTTAATCTCTAGCCGCAGAGCCTTACTAGCCCTCCTGGCAAGATGGTTTAGATGCGGATCAACTCGAAGAGCCTGGAGGCCCTCCTGAGCAGAATCAGGTGAGAAGGTTCGGGAAAAATTCTGTTTTAAAATGACTTCGGTTCCTCTTTATATAGCCCTAGCTGGTGTAATCAGCGGCGCAAACCAGTTTATTGGAGTAGGGGATTCTTGCTTCGAATTCGCGGCGGTAGACCTGCGTCTCTCCGCAGTAACGTCATTTATCGCTGTCCGCGCGGCCCAAAGATGCAGCGCTCCGATTCATAACGTGCTTCAATTTAATTTAATTCCAAAATCGCGTTCGCGCTGGGCGAAACGTTACAAGCTTCGTCATGAATTTCCACCTGTTGCTTGCAATTTTTTTTGTTTATCGTGCCGGTATCTTCAGGCTCAGAATGTACAACAAAGAAAAGATCTATAAGGCAAACGCAAAAGGGTGACATATACCTCGGTTCTTTCAGGACACATACAAAGAGAGAGTACCGTCGGAGTTAATGCAGAGGCTGGCGGTTTCCAACATACACTTTTAGTGGATTGCTTTATCAGACAACTGCAATATCATTCTACTTACGCAAAGTTGCTATTTCCAACCTGCACTCCTCCAAAATTCATCCAACAGGCTAATGAATTTCTGCTGGCCGGATACAATTATACAAAGCGGTGGATGCTAAAGTTGCAGTTTCAATTTGCATTCCTCAAGGGTCACTTGATTGAGCTGAATGCAATTCCATTCTACATGGCGGATGCAAAAGCAACTGTTTTAGTTTGCATACCTGGTTAAAACAATTTCACTACGTTTTGTATTTTCGCCTTTTATATTTCAGGTACCGCCGTTTTCCCGCACCATTTAAGTTCATTTGGACAAAATTTTAAGTAGATTCAAATAACTAGCGACATCTGTTGCGTTTGGTTTGCGAGATTGCAATTTTCCATCAAAGCACGCGTTGTTATGATATTTTGCAAAGATCCCTAATTTCTGAAAGTACTTTAGTCGCTCACCCACGAGGGGTTCAGCTTGCCGCTGTTAAATGTTTGCGTGATGAAATGACGTTATATCGTAATGGCCCGGCTGGCTGCAGGAAGTCGCCGCTCACGGACTAGTCTGGACATGTTGTTTCCAACAAACCGCTTCAAGCGCAGAAATTTTAGCGTCACATTGTGCAATCTTGACGTTGTTTTTATGAGTAAGACAGAGCACGATCGTTGGACGCCTTCCCTTTCCGACCGCATCTCACGGCACTCCTCAAGCGGTAACAACGCAAAAAAGATGTTGGTACTCCGGCCCTCGATCAGCGTCCGCTGTCCGGGGTCCTGTTTAAATTAAGTTATAAAAGCCGCTGTATTTGTACCTGGGACCCCGTGCCGTTCTTCTGTGTATGGCAGCTTCGGTCTTTCCTGTCGAAATGGGTGCTAGTTTGTCGAGGTTTAAGTTATACGAGAGACGTTAATAAAGTAATAGCGGCCGAAGAATTTTTACCAGGGATTTTTGCTAGCTTGAATTATGGGTTAGCGCATTTGAATTCAGGATTCTCAAGTGTGCCCGTTTTTCCTTTTCCTTTCTAGGAAGTTTCGTATGCCAAAATCGAAAGTTGTATTTACGTCGTCCATTCGTCCTCTGGAGATATGATAGCTTCCAACCCTTGGCAAATGATAACCCTTGTCGTTGAAGAGTTCGTTCCCGCATTTCATCAAACATTTTGAGCAATCGCAGCATGCGCGGGCAACGTTAAACAAGTAGTGGCTCCCCCAACCCTAAAATGAAAGTACTGCAGATTTTCGTTATTACTAAAACGTTTAAGTAGGAGTAAAGTGGTCATTCAGTTGACAAAGTGCCGCCCTTGTTAAGAAACGTAGTTGATGTCAATTAAAATTAAGAATTTAAGTAGTTGCTACTGTGATTAAGTCAGTTTTTATTTTGTTTGAGGCCTAGAGCAGGGGGGAGGTGCATGGGGCCCAATTTGTGACGTAACGAAGAGAGCCTTGTAGGGCGTAGCCATAGGGTGCAAGGAGTAGGCCTACCCCTGCGCAGGAAGCCAGTGTTATATTATATTATATTATTGTGCAATTTAAGAATTTAGTATGTGTGTAATATTAATGTATCTGTTATCGTGTTACCCACATCCTGTTGCAAAAACCGCAAGCGAGCGGCGATAGGAATGAATGCGTATCACCGCGCCACTTAGCGGTATCTGGAAAAGTGCTCGAAGTGAATACAGCTTGGAGTCACTGTTTAATCAAACTTTCTTGGTAGGCGCTCAAACGTCTGCATCAGCAAATAGCTACACGCGCGTCCTGCAAATAACCAGGCCCGTCTTCAAGGAATTTGTGTTTTGAGACTTAAACATTTTCACGTGGTTTGTGTTTGAGCTGTAGTATGTAATTAAATATAAGGCTCACCTACATATAATAGGTATCAACGTGAGTACATATTTATAATAATAAGTTTACATTGTTGCACACGTAAACTGTATGTATTGGCGCCGATTATTCTTGGTGTGTTTTATGTAAATGTATTTTCCTGTATTTGTGTTTCTCTTATAGATTATATATCTTTTTATGTAAACTGTTGGGTTTTTATTGCTGACAGTGTTTGCATGCACCATTTCAGCATTCTAGGCGACAACGAGCAGGTCAGCCAGAGCAATATTGACTTTCCCTAAGCCATTCTGAGATTCAAATAGTTTATGTTTTTACGACTGTTTAAAAACTAGCAAACCCAAGGCAATATAAATTAATAGTACAGTACAGTATAAGGCTAAATTAAATAACGTTATTACACTATGAACACATTTTAAGCCTTTATAATTATAATAGAAATTAATAACATTTCAAGCATATCAAATATTTAATAAAATGTTCCAGAAATGTGCTAGTTTAATTTTGGCAAATTGTATAAAATAACATTAGCCTTGATAATAATTTGTAAAATAATAAGTTATTAAAAATAGTGTTAGCCTTGATTTGAACAACAAAATGTAATCAGAGCAGGCTTGGAAATAATTTATAACAATGTAAGATCGAAAAAAAAACAATTGGGGAAGGGAAGCCAAGTCGTGAAGTGGTGTTAATTCTGGTTTCCCCAATAAATAATTGTTAATACGTGAATAAATACCCTTTTCCCAATTCAGTGTGTTTGAAAATTAATTCTATATCCTTTGGGTACGCTGTAGTAGTGTGCATTGATTCATAGCACCTCTGCAGAGGTATAAAAAGTGTTTTAATTTGTGCATCGAGTGTTGGCTGGTTTTTCCGAGATTGTGTACGAGGTTCGAGGAGTACAGTTGAAGCCCCGTGTGCTAGAGGTAGGCAGTGAAGCTTCGTGGGAAGCAGTTGGAGCCCTAGGTGTGAGGCAACCTCTGAATTGAAAGCGTTTTCGCAGCGGTCGAGCTACAGTTGTTCTGCAGGGCGTTCAGCGGCTTGTATCTGCAGGCCAACGAAGAAAGAAGGGTCCAGGCATCGTGGGATTTGCTGGGGCTCGCGTTAAGCTCTAGTTTCCATTGCAAAAGCAACAGAAAGATTGAATTTAGCGAATTACAAGAGTGTTTTCTTGTTTGTGACGTGTATTTACTTACTGCAATTGTTATCATCTAAGCAACGCTTTAATTACATAATCACAGATAATTGTCCAATAATGGCAAATTGTGAAGTAAGATCGCCATATATGAATTAATTTCTATTAGTTAAATAATATCCAGTCTTGTAGCGATTCCAGTGCTTAAATTTTCATTGTTCAAAGCGTTTACAATTTTAAATTATGAAAAATAATATTACGATAATCAAGTTGATAGCAAATGTATTCCAATAATTTATACAAATCAAGATATTTGCTAGGATGTAGAGACCCAACCCATATGAGATAGGCCCTATTGGAATTATTCATTTATTTTTATTTAATTATAAAAATCACATCAAGTCCAAGTTACTCATAGTAACATTTTACAGGAAAATGAAGTCCTACATCGTACTAAGTTAAAAAAACAGTACAAGCTTTCTATCGCATAAAATGAAGGTAAAAGCAGTTACTAAGTAAGCCCTTGTCAGAGAAGCACTTTTATACTGCAGAAATAATTTATAATTGCAGAATTTTCAAAATTCCGTACTACTGCAAATTTTATATATATTATGAATGCCACTTTCACAATTTTGAATTCCAGAACTATTAAGTCTTCTCGATACAAATGAGCTATATGCCAGGCAAATATTAGTGCAATTACAGCATTTGTAAATAATTTTAAGGCTTATGTATACTCCCTTCAACTTTCAGATGTTACACCTATTTTAAAGTCAAATAAGAAAACTGCCTTTTTAGGATTTTTAATAGCATTTGAAAGCATTATAGGAATTTCAATTATTATATTGCATAGAACTTTTTTTAATGGTGATAGGTCCCAAGGAGGAAGTAACAATAGTCCAACAGCTAGTTTACTACAGCATTTTGAAAGATAATGATTCGTGCTGAGCTTAGGGAGAGTGGCATTGAAAACTGCATGCCCTTAGAACAACTTAGCATTTTCAATGCAACAGGTTCGACTAAGTTACCAGAAGATATTATTAATGACAATAATTCCATATAATGAAATAATCATTGAAGAAGAAATTCATTTAAATAATCAAATTAATGAGCATAATAATGCTTTTATTGTTTCTCCCCTGACGGAATTTACTTTGTAGTACACAAATTTAACAAAAAATGTTGAAGAAATTTGTGTAGCTTCTTTGTATGCAAGCAAGTGATTTATTGGGTACTTTTATATATTTTAAAAACCCAAGGCAGGATGTCATTAAATTATGTTTAAAAGTTGAAAAACACATACGATTTGAACTGGAAATTGGAAAAGTATTGAAAACGAATGTGTTTATAAATATTTTGCACTATTTAGACAATTTTTTATTCACAAACATTCAAATGCACGATACAAATCCATTAGAATGTCACAGGTTGCTATTAATAAAATGTATTGTAAATTATTATACAGATATTAGAATTCATTGTTCAAGCAAAAATATTTCTTATAGTGTTTTGAGTTCTTTTTACAATAAATTAGTATGGTACAATAAGGTTTACAATTTCATTCTTATTTGTTTTTCTACAAAAATGTACCATTTTATAATATAATATATAATGTTCATAAATATCTAGATACAGGTTTTAGTTTAGTATTACTTCCTGAAATAAATTTCAAAAATATACAACTGTATAAAACTGAAAGAAAACAGATTTTAACAAAACATTAAGCAGCAAATATTGGAGTTGCTATATTGAGACACTATCCTGTTACACTTCTAAGCTCCTTCCTCACCTCTTTATGTTCTAGTTTATTCCATATGCCTTCATAATTATGTGGAACTAAACTACTTTTCACTGTTTTGTTCTGTATTCAGACAGCACAACTGGAAGGTTTTTATGCTGTATGGGTTTTCATATGTTTAACTAAACTACTTCTCACTGCTGTTCTGTATTCACAAGCAGAACAACTGTACGGTTTTTCTCCTGTATGAATCCTCATATGTGTAACTAAACTACATTTCGCTGTTGTTCTGTATTCACAAACGGAGCAACTATACGGCTTTTCTCCAGTATGAGTTTTCATATGTTTAACTAAACTACTTTTCTCTGCTGTTCTGTATTCACAAACAGAACAAATATAAGGCTTTTCTCCTGTATGAGTCCTCGTATGTGTAACTAAACTATTTTTCACTGCTGTTGTGTATCCACAAATAGAGCAACTATATGGCTTTTCTCCTGTATGAGTTTTCATATGTCTACTTAAATTGACTTTTTGTGCTGTTCTGTATTCACAAACAGAACACATGTATGGCTTTTCTCCTGTATGAGATTTCATATGTGTAACTACATTACTTTTCACTGCTGTTCTATATTTACAAACAGAGCAACTGTATGGCTTTTCTCCCGTATGTGTTTTCATATGTGTAACTAAACTATTTTTCACTGCTGTCCTGTATTCACAAACAGAGCAATTGTATGGCTTTTCTCCTGTATGAGTTTTCATATGTGCAACTAAACTACTTTTCACTGCAGTTTTGTATTCACAAAAATTGCAATTGAAGGGCGTTTCGCCTCTATGCATCTTGATATGTTTAACTAAATAACTTTTATATGCTGTTCTATATTCACAAACACAGCAACTATAAGGCTTTTCTGCTGTATGAGTTTTCATATGTGTAACTAAACTCCTTTTTACTGCTGTTCTGTATTTACAAACAGAACAATTATACGGCTTTTCTCCCGTATGGGTTTTCATATGTATAATTAAATTGATTTTCTGTGCTGCTCTGTATTCACACACATAACAACTGTATGGCTTTTCTCCTGTATGAGTTTTCATATGTGTAACTAAACAACTTTTCACTGCTGTTTTGTATTCACAAACAGCGCAACTGTATAGCTTTTGTTCTGTATGAGTTTTCATATGTGTAACTATATTACTTTTATATGCTGTTCTATATTCACAAATAGAGCAACTGTAAGGCTTTTCTCCTGTATGAGTCTTCATATGTGCAAGTAAACTACTTTTCAATGCCGTTCTGTATTCACATACAGAGCAACTGTAAGGCTTTTCTCCTCTATGAGTTTTCATATGTGTAACTAAATTGATTTTCTGTGCTGCGCTGTATTCACAAACAGAACAACTGAACGGCTTTTCTCCTGTATGAGTTTTCATATGTCTAACTAAACTACTTTTCACTGCTGTTTTGTATTCACAAACAGCACACCTATATGGCTGTTCTCCTGTATGAGCTTTCATATGTGTAACTAACCTACTTTTCTGTCGTGTTCTGTAATCACAAATAGAGCAACCATAAGGCTTTTCTCCAGTATGAATTTGAATATGTGAAAGTAACCTACGTTTCACTGCTGTTCTATATTCACATATGGAGCAACTGTAGGGCTTTTCTCCTGTATGAGTTTTCATATGCATAACTAAATTGATTTTCTGTGCTGCTCTGTATTCACAAACGGAGCAACTGTACGGTTTTTCTCTTGTATGAGTTGTCATATGTGTAACTAAATGAAATTTATATGCTGTTCCGTAATCACAAACAGAGCAACTGTATGGTTTTTCTTTTGAATGAGTTATCATATGTGTAACTAAATGACATTTATATGCCGTTCTATATTCACAAACAGAGCATCTGTAAGGCTTTTCTCCTGTATGAGTTGTCATATGTATAACTAAATGATTTTTATAGGCTGTTCTGTATTCACACACAGCGCAACTGTAAGGCTTTTCACCAGTATGAGTCATCATATGTCTAACTAAACTACTTTTCACTGCTGTTCTGTATTCGCAAACAAAGCAACTATAGGGTTTCTCTCTACCATAAACAGTATTTATGTTACTTTTGTCAAATGTTTTGTTTTCATAATTTTCATTTCTGAATTCGATGACTTCTTGTTTAATAAATAATTTCTCAAAACTTTCATTGCTATCGATGTGCTGCGATCTGCATGGTGCAGTTCCTGCAGAACTACAAGACTTATTTTCCATAGTTCCTTAATGATACTTGAGCCAAGGGAAGTTTAACATCTTCACATCTATAACAAAAGCATATTGTCATTAACCTATTATGAATTTAGCAATATAGCGGCATTGAGAACTAAACAGCAAACATTTAATTTTATTTTAAATTCTCAAAACTTTGATTCACATTTTATTTTGTGCTATAAAAACAACAAAAATGTAACAAAATATAGAAATACATATATATGGCCCGGGGGTGCTATCTTGAAATCATGTTGGCATGCAATGTGTTAAATAACAATGTTATTGGCATATTGCCGTCAGGGATATGTTACACACTTCCACTTTGGCAATTATCCGCCATTTCTAATGTCAGAAATTGCTGCGTGTAGAGGAATCGCTTGAGTGTGTTTAAAGCACCACATCAGGCACATCTTAAAAAAAACAAAATTGTAACATCGGCAAAAGCTTATATTCAAGTCTCACGGGTAATTATAATTTTCTGCAATGTACTATTACTATTGCTGAAAGGTATGAAAATTTTTTTTGCAGCAAGGCCTTGGTTTCGTAGATGTTACAACTCAAAGTTTCCACATCGCAGGTCATGATTGCCATGACAAAAGGTGACTTAAAAAGTATGTGTAATATTTTAAAAGTATTTATTATTTTAACAAAATATTTATTAATCGTAACAGGATAAAAATTAGTAAATAATTTACAACAAAAGCACTTTGAATAGCAATACAAGCTTGGGAGCGAATAATGAGTGAATTATACACCCTAAAAAAGTCTAGACTATTTTGAACGTTTTTGGCTGCATTCATGGCTCTTTATGTTAATTAGTATTAAATGTCAACATAAATTAATTATACATAAATTATGTCCTACTTTGGTTACATTCAGAAATTTAAATCACATGCGAAAACTTTTATATCTAATAACACAAAAACAAAGCCATTGCGGCAGAAAAATTATTTTATATTTTTTAATAAGTATATGACGCTGTATACGTACACTGGTTCAACTTTCGCTTTGAGTTATAAACCATCTTATTTTTTAAGACAGATGTTTTTCAGTCAAAAACTTTTTAAAGGAGGGGAGAGATAGCGAGGGGCGTCGAGCAACTGTCATCTGCGGTTTCAACAATCGTGAAAAGCTACGTTTTACGGAAAGTCCAGTGAAAGTGAAAAGTGGTAAAGTAGAGTAAAGTGTAAAGTGAAAGAAGAGAGTCATTAGGTCATAAGAATTGATAACGGGGAGCCGAGAACCAACTCAGATAACAAAGTAATTCAAGTGAAGAATTACATCCCATAAAGCCATCGCGATCCTGTATACGTAGGGTAGTTCAGCTTACACTTTGAGTTATTAACCACCTTATTTTTTAAGACAATGTTTTTCGGTCAAGAACTTTTTAAATTTTGAAGATATATTCACATAGTTGGGAGGTGATAATGGGTGGCGCATTTACCTCCTCAAATTTTTCTTTTGTGTGAAATACATGTCCAATGCATAAGCTAACTGCCGTATGTGGTTAATTTTCCTCAACTTAACCTTATGATGTTTTTGTTTCCAGTGAAATTATACAAGGACTAGTTGCAACCAGTGGCGACTCGCTATAAGGAGTCAAGGCCCTAAACATAACAAACTAACAAACTAGACATTCAAGATTTTATTTATTCTGGGAAAAAGATGTTTGTACTTAATTTTTATATTTTTCTTATTGTAAAGTTTAAACAAAACATGAGTAATTTTTATTTCATGAATATACACTGTAAGATAAGCAAGCGATTATTGTACATGGACGTAATTGGCCCGATCAAACTTGACCCAGCTTTTCGATATGCTACGGGCTGCAGCGGTGCGAAGAAAGGTGAAGCAAGCAAGTGCAAGGATATGCTGTTTAGCATTGCATCAGAGCCACAAAACAGTTGGCCCACCAACTGGGTCCTGCAGCCTGCCTGCCGCTGTATTGATGGGGAGAGTGTGCTTAGTGTTTTAGAAAGCTCCGATATTCAAAGCCAAATTTGGACCATATCGAGTCGTTTTAAAACACAAGAAGTTAACAAAAAGCTAGGAGTTTTGAAAAACATAGAGGATTGGAAAAGTAGGAAAAACCAACGGAATAGTTAGTAATTCTGTTATAAATAAGACTAGTTTTGAGGTTAAAGGTAACTAAATAAGTTGCATGCAATAGATCAACAGGCAAACTGGAGCCACGCCGAATTTCTCAGAATAGGCAACACACTATACACCGCAGATTGCAAATATTCTACCTCCAGGGCATAACAGATCAGTTTGAAATACACAAAGAAGAGTCGCCCCTCCGAGGTGTGAAGCCGGGGCCGACACTTATCTCTGTGTAGTAAAAAAGCAAGAAATATTAGAGACCAGTGTTAAGAGAAAAGAGTGAGGGTACTGAATACAAGAATATAGACAAAGTAATGGAAATGCTGCGGGAAATAAAATCAAAATTAGAGACAATGGATAATAAAATGGATAGCGTGGTAAAAGAAGTTGAGGGACTAAAACTAGAAAATGAAGATCTGAGGAAGAAAATGACACAACAGGACAACAGGATGGAAATTTCTAGAAAGAAATTCAAGAAAGAATAACTTAATAATCAAAGGAGCTGAAGAGGAAGAAAATGAAACAATAGAGATAACTAAGGATAAGATAAAAAACATTGCAGAAAAAATGGGAGTAAAGATCGACATGGAAATAGATGTAGACGAAGTAAGAAGAATTGGTAAATATAATACAGAGAGGTCCCGGGTGGTGTAGCTTGAACAAGCGTTCGATCAATAGAGTTAAGCAACGCCCTTTCTGGTCAGAACTTGGATGGGAGTTCCACGGCTGCATCTCACGGCGCCTCGTGGTACGGCTGCCACGCAAATAGTTGTTCCCGGATGTCATAATAACATCATGACAGTCGTTAGTGGGGTTGGAAGTCCTAATAAAATGTACAGCGACGCCTATAATTGGCCTAACGGCAGTTGGCTGAGTACTAAAATAAATAAATAAATAAATAACAAGACCAATATTAACTAAACTACTCAGATGCACACAGAAAACTGAAATTTTGAAACAGACGAAAACATTAAAAGGATCAAACATCTGAATAGATGAGAATTACACCAAAGAAACACAATGAACGAAAAAGATTATTACCGTTATTAAAAGATGCAAGACAAAAACAGCATAGAGCACAGCTGAAATATAACAAACTAATTATAAACGGAATAAGGTATGGAATAAATGAAATAGCGACATCAACACAGGACACGGTTTACCTGGGTGGCAATGTAAATAAACGAACCAACAGTGACAGGTCTCCCGATCAACAAAGTCTGGAACAGCAACTACGAAAGATAACGAAAGCGTAAAAAAACTAAAAGAATCAGGAAATGGAAAGAAAAAAGACGACAAGGGCTATGGACAAGCACATGAGAGAAAACTAAGTAAAAAGGCGGAATTAACCCTATTGAAAAACAAAAAGCGGAATGGAAAAACCAAAAAGAAAAAATATGGACTATGGGAACCTAGAACATCAGGAGCATATATGGTAAAGAAAATTAATTAATTGAAGAATTTGAGAAGAATAAAATAGATATATTAGGTATTACAGAAACAAAAAAAAAAGGAATAGGTGAATTAGAAGTAGAAGAGGGACATATGATGATATACAGTGGAGTAAAACAGAACCAAAGAGCAAAAGAGGGTGTGGGTTGTATTATAAGAAAAGAATTTGCTAAATATATAAAGAAATGGACAGGAATATCTGAAAGACTACTAAAGATAGAAATGGATATAGGGAAAGAGGAAGACACTATAATTATTGTTGGGAAAAACTTACAGAAATAGTAGAAGATTATAAAGGAAGACTGATAATAATTGGGGACATAAATGGAAGGATAAGCAAACGAAATGATAAAACTGGTGAGTCAATAGGAATACATGGGAAGAGTACAAGAAACAACAACGGCAAACTTCTCATAGATTTCTGCATTACCAACAATTTAAAAATAACGAACACATTTTTTGCACACAAGGGTAGTGGACAGCACAAGCCAGAAATCAATTATCGATTACATAATTATTAACAACAATTACAAGAAAGAAGTAAAAGATACGAGAGTTAAAAGAGGGGCAGACATTTATTCAGACCACCACCTGCTAATATCGAAAATAGGATTAAATGAAAATAGAGAAGAAAATGAAACTCCAGGGAGGAATAATTATAAAACAACAGAAAAAATTAAAGCCTACAAACTGCAAGAAACAGAAATAGCCACAGAATATAATAAAAGAACGGAAGAACAAATGTATCAGTTATATATAAATGGAAATGTACTTTCTATAGAAGAGCTGTGGAGCGAAATAAAGAAAATACTGTTCGAAACTGCCAAAGAAACATGTGGAATTATCAGAATAAACAAGCACAAAAAACAGACAAGATGGTGGAGTCAAGGAATCAAAGAAGTTAAAATTAAGAAAGATAAATGGAAAAAGTACCTGCAAGTTAGAACACATGAGAACTACAATGATTATAAAGCACGACTTAAAGTAAAAGAAATGGTGAAACAGGCAAAACAGGAATCATGGGAGGAATTCGGGGAGAAACTAGAAAGCGACAGACACGGAAATCAAAAGCTATTCTATCAAGTACTCAAAACTATGAGGAAAGGAAAGAAGTACACAGTCAAACATATGAAAAATAAAACTGCAAAATAATACTAGATGAAGCAGATATTATAGTGAGATGGAAGGAGTACTTTAAAGAGGTCCTTAATACAGATCAAATATGTCGAGTTGAAGAAAGAGATGAGGATGAGTAAATAAACCAAAGCCAAACGCAAAAGAGTCAAGAAATAATACTAGAAGAAATCAATTAAACAATCAGCGCACTGAAGAGAGGCAAAGCAGCAGGACACGATAACATAACCGCAGAAATGGTGAAAAATACGGGCGACTAAGGTCGAGAAACACTAAGAAAGTTATTCAATGAAATAATGAGTAAAGGAAAAATACTGAAGGACTGGGAACTGGGAATAATTATACCCATATACAAAAAAGGAGACAATAAGGAGTGCTGCAAATACCGTGGAATCTCACTACTTAGTACAACAGCCAAAATGTATGAACAAAACCTAGAGAAGAGAGTACAAAAAGTTATAGAACCAAAGTCAGAGGAATCCCAAAGTGTATTTAGGAAAGGTAGAGGGGTATCATATTTTTACAATCAAGCAATTAATAGAGAAAAGTAGAAAAACAAGATATACGTTGCCTTTTTGGATCTTGAGAAGGCGTTTGACAGCGGGCCGAGACAGCTTATATGGAACAGCCTAACAGCAAGAGGGGTAAATACATATTTATGCAAAGCTATCAAAAGTTTATATGAAGTTACAAGGAACTATGTAAGAACAGGAACTTTGATATCCGATAAGTTTACAACAAGAGACAGACTTTGACAAGAAGGTGTTATGAGCCCGACTTTATTCAACATCATAAAGAATGATGTAATAAAAGAGGTAAAGGAAACTGTAAAAAAATACAGGGTTGGCTATAGAAATATGTTACCCACGGAAATATCTGAAAGCGTCTACGCAGATGACCTTGCAATTTACGCCAAGAACAAAGGAGAGCTACAATATAATATTATAGTATGGAAAATAGCACTAAAGAAAAGAAATCTAAAAATAAATATAGATAAGACTAAGATAATGATAATAGGTAATGATGATGAAAACACAGCAGTAAAAATAGGTGACAGAGAAATAGAACAAGTAGAATCTTTTAAATACATAGGAACAAAAATAAACAAGTCAGAAAAGATGGATGCAGAAATAAACGAAAGGATAGAAAATGCACTAAAAGTTTTCTACAGTTTGAACAAGTCATTCATACGCAAAAAAAATGTTTCTATAAATACCAAAACGACGGTATACAAAACCTATACTTATATATGGCAGTGAGAGTTGGGTGCTTAACGAGAGAATGATCAGTAAACTTCAAGCAATCGAGATGAAGTATCTTAGAGCGGTAATAGACATTACAAAAAGAGATAGAATAAGAAACACAGATGTGAGAAAACAACTGCAAGTAGAGCCACTAACGACAACGATAAAAAGGAATCAACTTAGATGGTTTGGACAATTAACAAGAATGAAGGGAAGCCAACAAGCAAAGGTAATATGAGAAACAAGAACAACGCAGAAAAGACAAAGGGGCAGACCGGCTAAAACATGGGTAAATGCAGTAACAGAAAATTTGAAAGAACAACAAATGAAATGGACACAAGCAAAGAAAATGGCGAAGAACAAGAAGGAATGGGCAAAATTCATATATAAATAATGTTAGCATGTAATGTACTTGCTTCTTAAATGTACACCTTGACACCATATGGTATACCAAGGTTTTAGATTAATAAATAAAAATATGACGCTGTATACATATAGTGATTCAACTTTCGCTTTGAGTTATAAACCATCTTATTTTTTAAGACAGATGTTTTTCAATCAAGAACTTTTTAAAGAAGGGGAGAGATAGCGAAGGGCGTCGAGCAACTGTCATCTGCGGTCTCAACCCTCGTGAAAAACTACGTTTTACGGAAAGTCCAGTGAAAGTGAAAAGTGGTAAAGTAAGTAAAGTGTAAAGTGAAAGAAGAGAGTCATTAGGTCATAAGAATTGACAACAGGGAGCCAAGAACCAACTCAGATAACAAAGTAAGAACACCTAAATATCATTATTTATCACGAACTTGTAAACACACTTATCGAGAGTATTCCTTTGAATCTCTTATTACCAAATTGGACCTGAAATAAATTGTAAAATTATATTTTGAATAAACAAATGGACATTTGAGCTCTAGATTCAAGTGGCAGACTTATGTAACGTATGGAATTTTAGTTCAAGCTTTATTGTCTTCTACATCGTTTCTGCAGAAAATTCAATTGAGTTTAATTTTTAAAACACGGAAAAACCATGTCGTCAAAGCGTAAAGTTTCTGCTTCAGATTTGCCAGACAAAAAACGCAGAAAAGTTTTGGTTTTTTGAGGTTGCATAGTATAAATAAATCTAGTTTATAGAACCTAATCTGTTTTTATCATTTATGTGTTTACTTGCGCATCGCGGTTTTGCACTTCGCGGCATTCTTCTGGAACGTAACGCCCGCGAACAGCGAGGTCTGCCTGTATCTCTCTTCCAAAAAGTGGCATCAGCCGGCAGCATTCTTGCGATACCTTATGCTCCAATTTTTGCCCTTAGCTTTGGGAATTTTGAAGAAGTTCTTCATTGAAGCTTCGCTTGATGCAGACTCTGGGTTTGGACACAGTTGTAGGACAAATACATCCACATCTTTTACACGAATCATTTATTACAAGTTGCTAGCCGTCCTGGGCATCGCCCATGATTACAGAGTGAGTGAATTACTTCATTTTCGATTTTGGTCAAGTAATGCATTTAGTAGAATTTCGTCCGGCATTTTATTAGCGTCACCTAAGAGTTATAAAAACTTCAGTTATTCCATCTACTTATGAAGGCGTACTGCAATAGAGCTTATAGTACACCACACAATACCAAAAAATACTAGAAGATAAAAAGAGTATGTTTGGAACAATATTTCAAACATTTTGTTTGGAAAGTTTGGAAAGTTTTGACGGATTGGGCTTTCAATATGAGAAAGGAGGATGGCACAGAGCATAAAGAAGGTGTTGTTAGGCTGTTGTGGAATAAAGTAGCAAAGCAAGTGCAACAAAATTATTTGAAGTATATCAATATAGTTAGATATATTCAAATATATTGTTTTTCAAGAAACGCCAGTTGCAGTAAAACTTGACCCAACATGGCACGGGTACAAACGTGTATGAAAATGTTCTCGCTAAACCATGTGTAAAAATTGCAATAAAGTGCCCCTAAATGGTTTAAAATGTAGTAAGCACAGGAGTCTTAATCACTCACAATGTATTAAATATATAAAATGTGATACAAATTAACAAGCATACAGTAATTTGTTGTGATAGTCAAGAGGACCTGTTGGACAATTCCCACGGTGAAACCTTGGTAACTACGAATGTGACGTAAACAA
The DNA here is from genome assembly GCA_940337035.1 of Agriotes lineatus. NCBI lineage: Eukaryota > Metazoa > Arthropoda > Insecta > Coleoptera > Elateridae > Agriotes > Agriotes lineatus. The sequence continues at coordinate 75,337 of CALNHX010006750.1, forward strand.
AATTGAAAAATGGTTAATGCAAAAGACAAAAAATGCAGATTTATGCCCTGTGACGTAAAATTAATTTTAATAAACATTTTAATAGAGGAATTTGTAAATTTTCAGATTGTACAAGAAGTAGTTTTTTATTATTATTATTATGAGCCTATTAGGTCCTACTGTTGGGCAAAGGCCTCCCCCTCTTCTTTCCATTTCCTTTTGTCTGTTGTCTTCTTCCACCAAAGCTTTCCTCCCATTTGTTCTATTTCTTCATCCCATCTAACTTTTGGACGACCTCTCTTCCTGTTTCCTCCCCTTGGTATCCATTGTGTTAACCACTTGGCCCATCTCTCTTCTGACATCCTGCCTAAGTATCCTGCCCAGTTTCATTTTAACTTTTTACACTTCACTAATACGTTTTCGGTCCATGTTTTCTTCCGAATGTCTCTTAAGCTCACTTTGTCACTTAGTTTAAGATTTAACATTGATCGTTCCATTTTCGACTGTGTTGTTTTTAGTTTATTGTGTAATTTTTTTTTCTGTAGCAAATACAATAAACCTATACACTTAGCCTTCGTTGACTATTCTAAAGCTTTTGATAGCCTGGAGCACCTTCCAATGTTAGAAGCACTCAAAAAACAAAATATTTCTCGAAAATACATCAAAATTATAGAAGAAATATACAATCAAGGAAAGGCAAATATACGATTAGAAAGAGAGGGAGAAAGAGATCTACGCCAGGACGATCCTCTGTCACCAAATCTCTTCACCTGCACACTAAAGCAAATATTTATAAACTTAAATTGGAAAAAGCAAGATGTAACATTTAATGGGAAAAAACTGTCAAACCTGAGATTTGAGGATGACATAGTATTGTTAGCTGAGAGCAGAACCTCATTGAAGCAAATGCTAGAAGAGTTAAGTATCGAAAGTGCTAAAGTTGGTCTAAAAATCAACTTTGACAAAACTAGCGTTATATCGAACAGAAAATCAGAAGACATCATCCTGGACAGACAAAAAGTTAAATACGTAAAAGACATCATCTACCTTGGACAATTAATTTCATTTGACAACAAAACTGAAAGGGAAGTGCAACAAAGGATCGATCTTGCTTGGAAGACCTACTGGTCTTTAAAAAACATATTTAAAAACAAAATTTCAATTTCATTAAAACGAAGTGTTTAACATGTGCATTATCCCAACTCTGACATATGGTTCTCAAACTTGGAGTTTGACTAAAAAATTACACAAGAAGTAGTTAGTAAGTGAATATTGCAGATAACTAGTAATCGATTTTTTGTAACGCCAAATTCATGCTGGCAGGCCGAGAAGTTGATATTGTATAAAAATACTCCAATAAGTCGAAATGAACTTGCCAAGTGGAGTATGAGAGCTGCGAAGGAACTTAGTGTGAATACAAAGAGAGCAAACAGCGAATTAAAGTTAACGTTAGATTAGTGGCCTTCATAAGACCGGCCGTTAGCGTGTGAAAGTTGAAACAGTTAACGTTGGCAATTTCATCCGCGAACAACAAAGAAAAGGGAGCACGGATTAGTCCCCCCCCCCCCCCGAATGCTGATGACGCATTTTAAGAAGAAAGCAATAGTTCTAGTACTTTTTTGATGCGAACACACATGTTGCTTTTCAGCATTGCGTGACAACATCCCCCTCTTATGCTCGAAACGCAACCCATGCGTTAACAGTTTTTCATCTGAAATTTTGAATTACAGTTCCAATATTTGTTCTAACCCAATGATAGGAATAACTTAGTAGTTACATAGAAAAATAAGACTATATTCTTTATTGGAATAATAAAGTACATGTAAATAATATCTAACTACAGTGATCGTTACAAATATCAAATCGTAACATTTAGTAGCTTCAGTGATAACTACTATGAAATAGTACTAAACGAAATTTTTAATTTTTTACACTCTTGTAATATATAATATTGCTGTAGTGTATAATTGGTAATGGCTTTGTTTTTTCCGTCTTTCGTCGAAATATGTTTGGAAGTTTCAATCAAAATTGAACATTGTTTGTCCCACAATTTACCAACCATAATACAACTACTATACCACGAAATAGTTTCACTAATATGTACTTTTACATTCTTTACGTCCGTTGAATATTATTTTCTATTTGTCCATACAGTACCTATAGTATGCGCTTTTCTACAGGCAGACCGTGCCGTTCGAGGATTTGCGTTTTGCGGATTGTTTTGCCGTTCGCGGATGGAATTGCCAACCTGTTTGAACTTTCACACACTAAGTAAATAAAGCACACGTATGCGGTTTATGTCACGAACACCTAAATAACATTATTCATCACGAACTTGTAAACACACTTATCAAGCCTTATTCCTTTGAATCTCTTATTACCAAATTGGACCTAAAATAAATTGTAAAATTATAACTTGAATAAACAAATGGACATTTGAGCTCTAGCTACAAGTGGCAGACTTATGTTACGTATGGAAATTTAGTTCAAGATTTACTGTCTTGTTTCTGCCGAAAATGTTTAAATTTTTTGAGGTTGCATAGTATAAATAAATCTAGTTTGTGGAACCTAACCCCGTTTTTATCATTTGTGTTTACTTGCGCATCGCGGTTTTGCGCTTTTGAGGCATTCTTCTGCAACGTAACCCATGCGAACGGCGAATTTTTTCAGTGCAATATATGACCTTTATTTTTTTTATTGAAATAATCTTCAAGGCATGGCACATCAGAGCCAAAATTTAGACACCATAAATTATCAAAAAGTGCGCATAGGTCATTGCTGTGGTTTATTTCCAATAACTACTGCATAACAGTTGAACCAATTAGTGGCGCACTGTGCAGCAATAATTGGAAAAATACTTAATTTTTTCTTAGCTCGAGGATTCTATTTAAAATTCCAGAATGTTTTATGTGTAGCGTACTCCATCAGTGCATGAGAGCTGCACGTATTTGCTATCAAATGAAGATGACAGCCGAAAAATAAAAAAATTACTGCAAGTTTTCGAAGGAACAAACAAGACGAAATATTGATTGAAACCGTGTCACGCCATCTTGCGTTATTTCATGCTACTGAAAAATCATATATAGACAATGTTGTACGTGAAAATATATGGCGTCTAATATTGATAATAGTAATACATTTTCATCATCTTCCTCCTCTTCTAGAAGCAAAACTAATAAATTTCTCTTTGCCATAGTTCACTCTTGTGTACTACACAACGACAGAGAAAAATATATTAGGTAACTGACGCACAGTGCGCATTCAGCACCGCGCATTGTGAGTGCGGACTCCGCGCTTGATAGACCGTAGCTTTAGAGAACTACAGGCACAAACGTAACATGTGCATCAACAGCACTCAAGGTGTTAACAGAAGACAGCAGAAATTGTTGTCACTACTAATTCTCAGAACTCAGGAGGGAGTAAACCCTTTTGTTATTTGTACAGTATTGGGTTTTCCAAATCTACGTGAAGTTAAAACTTAAACACAAAGGTTCAGTTGTACATGCGACATCCTTCAGTTCATTTCTTTTTACAAGTACAAAGACATATCTGAAAACAAGCAAAAATGCAAATGCCGTTTTTAATACTACCAGATGCATGCATTTATTATGCCGTATTAAATAAAATGGGAAACAACAGACAAACAAAAATAATTTGGCAAACCAAAACGAACAAGAAGAGAACACGAGGAAGACCAAGGAGGAGATGGGACGAGATAATCGCGGAAAGCCTGGAAAAGAAGAATCTAAGCTGGCAAGAGGCTAAAACACTGACCCAAGACAAAAAAGAATGGGCAATAACTATTCAGTAAGAAAGGTGAAAATCCAACATGAGTGAAGTGTGTCAGTGCGAACAAATACGGGAATTAATGTGGGTAAGAGTGGTAGAAGTACGAAAACGGGCAGTGAAGTGAAAAAGAAGCAAGAAAATAACAAATGGACGAGAAATGCCTGATTAGAATGTGTAAGCCTAAATTTAAATCTAATTTAATTTAATTTGTAATAGGTATTGGAAACTAGAGTGTAAATTGATTTTTTTTTTTTTTTTGGAAATGTAAATGTATGTAAGAATGTAAAACACCCTACACCGAGAGGTAAAAGGGGCAAGATTATATATATATATATATATATATATAAAATAAATTTCAGTTTTAGGAAATTTCCGTTTCACGAATTTTAGCGACTTAAATAAAAGTTGCACTGTACTTAATTTTGTTGTAATTAAATAGTAATAAGTAATTAAAGTGGTTTTGAAAACATTACACATTTAACAGCCAGTCTTATAAAAAACTTAATTTGAAATTAACTTTAATTCTTTGTTAACATATACAAAAGCGCATCAAAACTTGTGTACCAATGAATAAAACGTCATAAGCACTAGCATTTTAATGCGATCTTGTTCACTTTAACAAACAATTGTATGTATGTGTGTATTATCGTTAACCTCTTTTTACCTTAGCGGTGTACAGGCTGGTGCTTTATACGTTAGTATGTGGTGGTGAAGTGCTCAACTTGCTCTGAGTTGCGAGTTATAAAGTTGGAGCGTGCCTTTTGTGCTTGCGCAGCAACCATTGTGTGTAAGGTGTGTGTGTCTTGGTAATGTGTGGACCTTGTTACTCTATCTCTTAGGTCCGTGGTTCTGAGTAGATCACAACTAATTTGGTGCTCAACTGTGAATCGCCAAAGCTGTGGAAAAATTCCAGCCCCAGCAGGATTTGAACTGAGGACTTGCTCAATACATAGCGCTATCCCAACTGCGCTACCCGGCTTCTTGCAAATAATTAAAGTTAATCTCAAATTAGTGGTCTTTATAAAACATTTATGTTGGTTTACAGGCGTTTTCATTCTATCTTTTAAAATGTCTTATATTATTGTTAATTTGGTCCAAAATGCCGCAAATTTGCACAAAATATTATTTATGGGACATGTTAAAAAGATGTAGTTGCTGATATCAACCTTTACATTGAAAAATATCCTGATCGACAACGCTGTGCTAGAAATTATTTTCAACAGCTTGAAAAACAATTCCTAAACGAGCCCAATAATGACCCCAAATTAATGGATTTTTACATTTTCTCTGTTAATTTTGATTGTTTTAGTCGCACATTTAAATAAACCATATGGATAGATTCCTTATTAATGGTAGTATTGAATGGTACCTTGGTACCAATATTGTTCCATTTGAAAAAAATGACTTTTGTCCCAAAAACCAGTTTGAAAAACTTTGTTTATTCACATAATTTAATATTTTTGACGTGATTTCCATTTTTATAGCATTACAAGGGTCGATTGAAATAAATTGGAATTCATGACACTCTTAAATTAAAAATAAAAATTTAATTTAAAAAAAGTTTAACATTTAAAATGTCATGTGGTATCACTAGTGTCAGAAAATGATGTAGAATCCAAAAACCAATAATATACAAGATGTTCTATTTGTAAATCAAAAGTTTGTGTTACTTTTGCTAAACCAGAAGTAAAAAACAATTTACACACATACATACATAATCGGCTCCTCTTCTAGCTTACGGTGTAGAGGTCACACTACGGTGTAGAGGTAAGAATTTACTTATATGTCAAAAAGTGATGTTTACTTAGTACATAAATAAAATAGTAAATAAAAAAGAGCTGCTCCCTTTAAAAAATAAAATTATTCTATATACTTTCTTTATGTTTTGAGAAAAATGATGAAAAATAAGTAAAAAAAGTATTTCCTTAGAATAAAAAAAAATCTTTAATGACTGGTTTGTGATGAAAGAACCATGGCTCCTTGTAGCGAGCTGTTGCCACTGCTTTTCCTCCTTTTCGAGCAAAATTAGTGTTGCTTTTAGGAAACACTATTTTTGTCCTCAAGTCGGGAAAGCAGGGTTCGCCACAGTGGGCCCAGCCCGAATAAACCCGACGGGCTTTTTCGGGTTGGGCCCACGTGAAAAAACCCGCTTGAAAAACCCACTGAGTTTTTCGGTCCTAGATTCACTCCACGGGACTAGTAAACTCACAACTTGGGTTAAACAATTTGAACAAAAAACCTCAAATTTTAGAATTTTATTACAAATGAGTAAAACACAAGTAATTACTTTTAAGAATAATAGAACATTAGAAATATAACTATCAGTCCAGTGAGACAAATGTCTCATTTAATAAAACAAAAAAGACCGTTTTGCAAATAGAACGCGTATTCACCACACGTACATATATGATGTCATTGTTGGTAGCAAACTACCAGTCGCATTCGCCTTGATAAAATTTGCCTAGAATCTAACCTCAAAAGTTCGGATTAGGATAATTACGATAATAATTAGTGTTAGAGACTGAAATTCGGTTCCTGACCTGACATGACCATTCCAAACATATAACTTTCATAACTTTTTTCTCTATCTCTTACGGTTTGGCTGCTGAAACAGCGTCCCGGACGGACAAGTCTATTAGATAAAGGATTAATGATTGTAAATAATTGTAATGATTGTAAAATGTACAGTGACGCCTATAATTGGCCTAACGGCTGTTGGCGGAGTACAGAATTAAAAAAAAGTTAAAATAAATAAATTTAAAAAACAGAATATTAGAGCAAGAACAGTTAATTATTACCAGCCAATAGGGTGTGCATCAGTTGAGCGCAAATGTCTGTACATTTGCACTAGTTTTGTGGCTTTTTCCACGCCTAGGCGATTTCGAAGTTTATTCCAAACAAGTCCGAATGTAGAAGAGTATTGTTCAATGGAAGCTGAAGATGCCAGCGCCGAAGATAGACCTAAGAAAAAATCGCAAAAACCATGTGGCAAGGTTGGTATTTTTTCGGTTCTTTTTGCAACAAGTTTCCACCATTGAGGGGATGAAAACTGATTGATGACAGCATCCGTCATCAATGATGGTGGAAAAAATGCTTCGTCTTTTATGCGAAAAGCCATTATCCCGGGAAGATATTCTGGATGGAGTCCCACGATCCACTCTTCCTGGGCACTCGAAAGATTTCGTCCCCTTAATTTCGGGTCCATCAAGTTGGCCAGTAGGTGGGCAGGTATTATGGCCTGTTTGAATCGCTTTAGGAACAAGTCCCTGTATGGCACCAAAACATCATCATTAATAATGTCCAACCATACTTTAACGGATTGCGATAATGAGGTAGTAGTTAATCCCAAGGACGTTGAAAGCTGTATTTCTAAAGTTCCATCTTTGTTACTAGGTTATAGTCTTAGAGTCTTTATAACGCGTATGAAATGGGACTGCTTTTTCGTGCCTTACCTTATAAGACATTCGCATTTAAAGGTGAGAAGTACGCGGGTGGAAAAATGGCTAAAGAAAAACTGTGCCTTGTGTTAATATGGCAGGAGATTCAGAAAAATTGCTTGTTATCGGTAAAGCTGCCAGACCTTCGGCTTTTCTTGAACTTAATTTGGATAAATTACCAATAGTATGGCATTCTAATACAAAAGCTTGGATGGCTGCTGACTTATTGTCCGAGTTCTTGTAATAATTTGATAAAAAAATGAGACAGCAAAGACGGAAAATACCGCTTTTCCTTGACAATGCTGCCTCTCACCCACGTGATATAAGATTGACAAATATCAAAATAAATTTTCTTCCCCCAAATACCAGTGCATTTTGCTAACCATTAGATCAAGCGATAATAAAAAATTTTAAAACTTGGTATCAATCTACAATTTTGAAACATATTTTATCTATAATGGACTCCGTTGACTCAGCAGAAGAGTTACAAAAATCCATTAATTTATTAGATGTCGTTTACTTTATTAAAAAGGCATGGGAGCAAGTGAACCCTACAACCATAAAGAATTGGTTTAAAAGAGAAAGCAGGATTCACATTTTCAGATGTTTCCGAAGTTTCTACAAAATTTGAACCCGATGATCAGTTACCTTTGTCTATTATTTCTGAAAGGTCTAAAATGATACAATAAATTACAAGAAATGACGTGGATTTTGAGACGTACGTTGGGATAGATGAAAATTTAGTGTATGAAGATGAAAGTTGATATAAATTTTGAGAGTGTCGAATCAGAACAAGAAACAGATAGTGAAATTGAGGTTGTAGTACAGTAGTATAACGCTGAAAATGGTATCAAATCAAATAAAGAAGTTTTGTCAATTCTGCAAACAATTAAATCGTTTACCACAGAAAATGGCGATATAAAAGGATATGAATTAACGACCAGTTTAGAGGAGTATTTTAAAAATGTATTACTAGAAAAAAAACAAATTGTGTCAAAAAACAATTATAGACTTTTTTCAACCCTCTTAATCACATGTATGTGTTTTAAACTTTTATGTTCATTTAATTGTGTATTTTTTTATCTTTAAGTATACCTGCTCTAATTATTTATTATATCTACTTTATACATTATGTACTAATAAATTTAATGTAAAATAACTTATGGTGATTATTAGTACAAATTTCTCGTGAACGGACACCTCCTTTAAGCGAGCAAATTTTTAGCGACCGTGGGTGTCCGCCTAACAGAGAGTATACTGTACGTATATCTACACATTGTGAATTTACGTGCCTTGCAAATGTTCTTGATTAGAATGTCCGACCCCTCAGACTGCAGAATTCTACTGCAGCTTGTCTTAAAAAAACCGATGAGCCCGGGAAGACATGAAAAACCCGAAAGAGCCCGAAAAAACCCTCCATGGGCCCAGTGGGTTGGGTTTTTGTGAAAAAACCGGGGGTTTTCAAACCCTGCGGAAAAGTATTTTCAAATATATTTACTAAGGGAGCCTTGTGATATTACTAAAATATTTGCATTGATAGGGAAGTTTGCACCTATCAGAAAAACTTCACTTTCTACAATTAAAATAAGCATCACAGTTTTTACGATGTTAAACATTTTATCTAATTTAACCAAATCTTTATCTCTTACCAATACCAATTACAAGAGCTCCGTGATAA
>CALNHX010006751.1:0-84205 GCA_940337035.1 Agriotes lineatus
CTAGAGGCCTAAGCGTGGTAGCCCCACCACTGGAATACCTAGCTACGGATTGGTACCCCATACTAAGCTAGGAAATAAAAAAAAACTACTCGAAAATTTCACAGATTTAAGCCAGACGGATTAAATAAACGGCAACAAAAGCATGAAAAGGATAAACGACTTAGAATTGACTACAGACTGAGAATCGCTACCTGGAATGTGAGAGGTATCAACACCAAAGAATTGGAATTAGTAAAAGGTCTAAATATAGCAGTCGTAACTGAAACCAAGACAAAATTAAAAGGAACAAAAGACATTGACAACTACACAGTGATTTACAGCGGGGTCGAATGAAACAGAAGAGCGTGTTGTGGAGTAGCCATTCTAATAGACGAGAAATGGAAAGAAATGATAGAAAGCTACTCTTATATTAATGAAAGAATAGTCACAGTAAGGTTCAAGATCAAACGTGACCACATGACAGTCATAGGGGTGTATGCGCCTGAAGAGGGTAAAAAAGAAGAGACGCAAAGGTTTTATGAAAAACTTCAACAAGAAACCAATAAATATAATAAAAGTGACTACCTAATTATAAGCGGCGACTTGAATGCCAGAGTCGGAAACCAACCAATAGAAAATGTCGTGCAAACCTTTGAAGAACAACATATGAAAGGAAATGAACGAAAATGGGAGAGAACTACAACAATTTACTAATTTTAACCAACTAAAAATAACGAATACCTTCTTTTAAAAAAAGAAATCCATAAGTTCACATGGTCTGCAAGAGGATATAGATCCATTATTGACTACGTAATAGTTAATGAAAAACTACGAACACTAACACAAGACGCGAGAGTATACAGTATACTTTTTTCGGCAGAAGCTACAGGTATAGATAAAGTCAGGAGTCGTAAACTTACAAAAGTATTGGGAAAATTGTCAATAAAACTAGTTTTTGTAATATAAGATAATGAGCTTGGGGAGAAGTTCCAGCAGGAAGATTAGGCGCTAACATAAAAAATTCGTGGTTGAGTTCTCTCCCGTCGATCACCATCACTCAGAACAGCCTGAAGTCATGCATGCGGCTTTTAGATTTTCACTATCTCATTTCTGCAGACCATGACTATCGTATAGAAAGCTGAAGCTCTTACTATGATTGTCCATAAGCTCAACTTTTTCTTTAGGTTTAGGTTTAGCGGCAGTGTCGCTGGAGCGGCAGGAGGGAGCGCCTACCGGCTGGTTAAGCCACGTAATTCTGGGTCCAGAAATAGTTTATTTTTCAGAAGCTTTTTCCTTACGTCATAAACATCATCATTAAAATGTTGTTATTGTAGGTTTGCAAAAAAATTACACAGTATTTTTTCACGCTGTGGCGCCCTCCTCTGCTTGGCGCCCCAAGCGGCCGCTTGTGTCGCTTAGGCGTCTTACCGGCCTTGCATCCGATAGCTAAAATGAGTACTTTTATCCTGGAATAAAATCATAGTTTTAGTACCGATCTAAGAACCCTAAAACACGCTTTGTAATAATAATTGGTGTATTATGGAAAAGCGATCCAAGTCCACTGAAAACAGCTTTAAAAATTGCTGTGGCATCATCACTCAAGCTAGTTCCTGTCAAGTGTCACTAATTATGGTTGTCTCAACCATGTTTTTTTCTGGGTGTAGCTTACTATGGAAACGATTTTGTTACTTTCCAGATTTAAACTATGGATTTGGATCGTTCTTCCACAACAGAACTGCACATATCATCTATTTTATTTATAACAATATGCATTTTTATTTAGTTGCATTATTATCTAAGTTTCTCTTCTTCTTCATCTAAAAACCCACCCTAAACAGGTGTCTGGTTGTGGTTTGTTTATCCTTTTATCCATTCTTTCCATTTCTTCCTGTCTCCGGCACAATTCTTCATCTCTCCTAGTGTTTTGCCTCTCGTCAGTCCTATTTTGGTTATCTGATTCATCCATGTTGTTCTTGGTCTGCCCATTTTTCTTTTCCTGAGCTGTTTAGCCTCCATAACTTTCTTTGGTATTCTATCGTCTTGCATTCTTAAGAGATGGCCTAACCATTCAAGTTGTTTATCTTCTACCATCTTACTTATTGGTTCCTGCTGTAGTGTAGCTCTAATGTCTTCATTCTTTATGTGATCCAGTTTGGTTTTGTTAACTATTTTCCTTAGCACCTTCATTTCTGTCGCTGTCAGCTTGGATCTATGTTTTTGTTGCACGTTCCATGTTTCGCTTGAGTATAGTAATGTTGTTCTGATTATGGTGTTATATACTATTAGTTTGTTTTTATTGCTTATTTCCTTTTTCCCGAATATTGTTTTGGCCAATGCGTAGTATATCTTATTCGCTTTGTTAGTCCTGTTCGCTATTTCCAGGTCGTATTTCCCATCATTTGTAAATGTGCTTCCCAAATATTCACATGTTGTTACTTCCTCAAGTATTTTCTTCTTGTGGTCAAACTTATATGTACCGCTTTCTTCTCTCTTGTTGATTATCATTACTTTACTTTTATCAGTGTTCACTTTCATATGCATTTTTTCTAATTCTTCTATCCATATGTTTAATAGTCTATGCATCTTGTTTTTACTGTCTGCCACTAGGACTATGTCATCTGCATAAAGTAAAGCATCGATCTGAACTGGTACCATATTTTTGTGTCCAATTGTTGTTTTCAGTTCCTTGTTGTTTTCTCTCACATTTTTCAATATTCTATCCATTACCACAATAAATAGGGGGCTTAAGCTGTCACCTTGTTTCATCCCTACTCTTAGTTTTATATCCTTCGATCTGCTTCCATTTACTTGAATTTTTGCTTTTGCATTTTTATATATCGTATTGACCGCGTTTATTAATTTTCTCCGAACTTGTATTTTTCTTAAACATTCCAGCATTATAGTTCTTCGTACTGTATCGAACGCCGCTTGTAGATCAATAAATATTAAAAACAATTCCTCTCCGGTTTCTATCTTCTTTTCTATTACGTTCCTTAGTATATAAATATTGTCATTGGTTTGTCTTCCTTTTCTGAAGGCCGCTTGTTCCTGTTCCATTTTATCTTCTATGCACTTCCTTATTTTTTGTTCTATAATTCTTGTATAAATTTTGTAGATTACTGATGACAGACATATAGCTCGGTAATTTTCACAGTTTAATCTGTCTCCTTTTTTATATATTGGTAGTATTAGATTATTATTCCACTCCTCTGGTATTTTGTTATATTCCTCCGCTTCCTTGCATATCTTCCATACCCAGTCTATTCCTACCTCTCCCATGCCTTTACCATTTCTGGTTGTATATCGTCATCTCCACATGCTTTCCCTGTCTTGATCTTTAATATTGCTTCTACTACTTCTTCTCTACTTATGGCACTTGTATCCATCATTGCTTCTCCTAAATCTTCTTCTATTATCTAAGTTTAAAAATATATTCTTTCCAATAAAAAAGTAAAATTTTAACCGCTCTTTTTAATGAAAAGAAAATTGGAGTCTTGAAACTTTTAAACGGTTATATCTCAAAATTTACATATTTTGACTTAGATCGTTCTTCCCGCAACTTCTTCACTTTTTACTTTAAAAATTCAGCCTCTGCAACATGACCGAAACATTTTTATCAAAAATTATCAACTGTTTTGCATCTTTATATTGTAATCTCTATATAAAACTCTCCATAACAATAATAATGCACCCGAAGGCGAGAGATTTAAAAAAGAGGTTAGAACTCACTTAACTTTATAAATACTGCAAAAACTTGGGCACTCAGGAAATCTTTTACATTGTTTTGCCTAGCACTGAAAACTCAAAGGATTTTTTAAACTACAGAAATTTATTAAACTTCCAAGATCGAAGTATTTTTTCTTCTTAAACTATATAAGTTCATATTAATTTTTCCGAGCTTATTTCGTCAGAATTTCTCTGAGATCGTGAATATGTTGTGGTTTATAACGAGTTATTGCATTGGTGGAAAGTATTAAACAGAAATTGGGTAATAATTAAAATCAAAATGGCCCCTTCATATTTGGAACATTTTAAAAAAATCCAGTTTGATTGCAACGCTTAAATATTATTAAAAAACTGAAAGCCGTAGAAAATTTTACAAATTTAATTAGACACATAAATCCTGTACATAAAAACTGAAGAACTAACAGATAAACGTAGAAACTCCGCTCTAGATGATTGCAAGTCCATCGACTTCATTTTCAGAAGTAACAATGGTTGCTGTGCAAGCACAAACGGAGCGCTCCAACTCTGTATCTCTAATCCGGGGCAAGTTGAGCATTGTACCGCCAGATTCAAGCACATATAGCACCAGCCTCTACACCGCGAAGTAAAACGAGATTACCGATTATACATACATACATCATTAACAACTTCACCTGCCACTTCATTAGAATCTTGCCTTCTCCGCCGACAGAATTTTCTAGTATTCCATCTGACTCATTTATACAGTAAAGGAAACCTTCAAGTTAACGTTGTTCTATTACAAATGAAGAAAAAAGTTTACAAAATTACAAATGCGATTCTATACTTAATAATTTTTAAAGATATGCAGCCATTTTCAATTGTAGAAAACGAAGGTTTTCAACAATAACAATAACAGTACCTACCACTATTTAGTGTAGCTGTGTCGTTCACCTTTAACTTACATTTCCTTACTCAATGGTTCGTCAAATGTAGGTGGTATAAATGGTTACAAAAATATACGATTAAAAGAAAAACGATAAATAGAAAAGTTGTTCAGTGTGGTGTGTGCTGAACTCTATCACTGATTAAAATTATTGCGTGGACTTCCATAACATCATTCTGTATATAAACTTACTAGCACCACAACATTTGCTTGATTTTAAATCAGATGTATGAAATTATATCAATGCAATTTTACGGAAGAAATTAACAGTATGACTTTCAAACACAATTGGTGCCATAGAGTTGGCTGAAAGTCATGCGGAAAATTATTTAGCAAACCAAATACTGGATATACGTGACCGATGGAAGATAAAAAAGAAAATGTGACCACAATTTTAATAGATGACATGTTGTTTTGTATAGCCCCTTCGTAAGTCTCGTGCGCATTACTATTTTTATAACTTATTTGCCCTTGTTGGTTACCTAGTTGGCTCAGTATACATAAAACTCTTAATTTACCTCAACTCGTGGTAGTAGAAAACAACACTGTTTGCCAAAAAAACAGGAAACTGACCTGCACTTGTAGTATGTACAAGAAAATCCAATTTTCTCACACAAATAGACATAGATCTGTTATGCATACATAACACAATAAAGAAAAACAGAATTAAACCTTAGCATAAATGGCCATTCATAAACACGAATGAAAACTTAACGTGCAGTATCAGGTTATCTTAAGCTGGTAGCTCAGAATTGCTGCTCAGAGGATTGAGCTAGCCAACGTGACCAACATTGGATGCCTCAAAGTAAGATTTTTCCCACAAATGCGACGAGGGATCACCTAGCTGCACGCTCGCTGGATCGGTTTTCTGACGGATTGCGTCGTAGTTAGTCACTACGCGGTTATTTGATGATAGTCGTGCCAACATTGGCTTGCTGCACACACACACTTATACACTAAATTCTATTTACTGCGCGGCTTCAGCTGCATTTATTTAGCTCCCTGTAGGCGATTTTACACTGCGAGCCGCAGGCAGACATGCGCTTTGGCGCTAGGCACGCTGCGACTAAATTTGACTTTCCCGCGACCACTGTTGGCTTTACTATTATCGCTGCGCATACAAAATCAAGCGCTTTATATACTAAATCGGGGGTGTATGAGCACACTTTGAACTATATTAGGTCACAATGATTAGACATAGTTAACAATAAGAAACCATGCAAACACAAATTGGCTATACTTAATTATTAAAATAAACAGTTGAGGTAAGGACTAACGGGGATTCAGAAAGAACCCGGCCTCTTAACTCAAGAGGGGCCCATCGATATCAGCCAAGAAAATTGTATATCACCCTTGTTACAATTTGAGGCCCACAAATATTACTGTAACACGGACCAGATTTCCCTTTCACAGATAGTGGTCACAACATTTTAAGAACTATCTAATTATCCTTTTTTAAAAGAAAAGTATATTTTGTTTTGCACATAAGCTAAATTTGGTGTGAGAAAAATTAATTGAATCTCTGCAGTCTTTGTGTAGCTTGGTAACTGTAACGCCCCATTTCATTCGTGAGTTGTTTGCGATTCGCTCCTCGATGCTGATTCGCATCTCTAATATAAATATTACGCACGCTATTCTTTTGGTCGAGGGCCACGCGAAGAAATTTAGGTTTTTCCGGGGTGCGCAACCTTAGATAATAGAGGTAACTGCTCGAGATTTAGCGAACGGCCTTCTTCGATTTGGACGGCTCAGCAGGGCGGTTGTGAACGCCGAACAAATCAAGCCTTTTAAAGAGATTTTAATTACCTTGATCACAGTATCAAATGCTATGCTTATTAGCAGAATTTTTGTTTTCTGTCAACAACCGCGGCAGAAATAAACCCGAATTCTAGCTTAGGGTGAGATTATTCCGTATTATCATTTTTGTTGCAGATCTAATTAAGTGGTAATGTCTGATGACAATGGAACCTTGAAATTCTCTGGAGCACTCCGATCCGAACGAGTTCTGAGCCAAGGTCATTCCAGTTTATTTCAATCCAGGAATGTGGCGATTTGCTTGATGTCTTCGCACCTGTGGGCTGCATACGAGGAAGCCGAGAAGAAGCATCTCTTACCGCAATAAGTACATATTTAATTACGATTTAGCGCGTTGCTTGTGTCGATAAGGGCAATTTAGCCGCTATGATTTGCGTATTTCTTTTACAAAGACCTATGAAAGTAAAAGCCCACGGGAAAACGTAAAATTCATAGTTCTATCAGACACTAGTGTGTTTTCACCTAGGGATTAGCTGATAGCATGCTTGTATGTACCCTGTACACCACCCCCTGTGCAGTGTGACTTTGCGCGCCCGACTTTTCATACATTCATATATTATTAGTTTGGCATTCCGGTCGACTGCGCTCTGTATTCAATTAGCTGTATGTTTGCGTGTCATCCAGATATGAAATTATAATATAGTATTGCATACATTGTGTTTCGAATTTTAATACTTCAAATTTGTGTGTTATGATTTAAGTGACTCCAACTCATTTAATTGTTATTTGCCATTTCTGGGCCTTATTGAGCTTCCAGCATTAATTACATTTGTTAATTGTGATGTTGTTTATGATATTAAATTCTATTCACTGTTGCTGGTTTATTATTTTCTTTGTATATCTATGTTACGACCCTTCATGAACCTGCTCGTGTTATTTTAAAATTTAGGTTGAAGTTAGAGGCTTCCAAAGTAGATGATGATTTGATGTGATAGCTAGATTTATGATTACGTTATGTATAACGCCCATTCTGTATTAATTTAATGAAGTTTTATGCAACTCTAAGAACTAGTCCTTATTCACGCCATATTCTACCGAGAGTTAGAGCTAGCTAGGGTTGTACTCACCCCTCGTTTAAGGATGCGGTACATAACGAAGCTAAAAACAATAGTGACATGGTTTCATCAAAGTGTTGTGGCGAGTGATGCACTAAGTAAAATACAAGTAAAGTAGAAAACGTACAAATACTCGCAATTTTACATGATAGAAAGGTGTCTGAAATTAGGTTATCAAAGTAATAAAACAAATAATATACATACAACCGCACCTGCTATTGTAACCGCTCAAAAAATGGAAGAAATTAAGAGAAATAATAATAACTATTGCGACCATTGGAGGCAACGAAAGAGTTATGTGGAGAACTGCATGTAACTCGTACCTACCAACGGCTTATTGCTTTGAAAATAAATAATATTCGCAGAAATTACAAATACGGGCTTAATTTATTAGGACATTTACAAATTCCTCAATTGTCAATATCAAAAAGTAATCTTAAGTAAGTTTTTTGTTTTAAACCCACGTAATTATAATTCTGTAAATTTTTCATCCTTACTATTTTAACTTCAAGATCGTTTTAGTGTATTCGTAAAAAATCACCTTCCGAGATTTCTTCAGATCTTCACGTTTCAGGGTCCCTAGATGACGAAAAACATGTTTTCTCCATTCCGTCTGTCTGTTGGTGGTATAGCTCAAAAACTATTTTACATATGTCTACCGGACTCGAAGCCGAATATACTTTCAGTCAAATATATACAGGGTGAGCACCTTAAAAAATATCTGTCTGTTTTTTGCTTTAACTGAGAACTAGGTAAAAGTAATTATTTTCACATAGCCCAGGCTTTACCCTTGACGAAAATGAGCTTGCGTTCGAATATCACCGCCTGCTTTATGAATTCACTCGTCTAAAAAACAAAGTAAGCATTGTAATCGTGAGAATCGTAACCTGCGGTTTTCGTGTTGAAACTGGTCTAGCATTTCGATTCGAGTTGGTGCTCTAACAGCCGAAGAGCTGACAGAGTATTAATTTTTTCGAGAAGCACGCTCTAGCGAGTCTCGCGGATTTGAATTGCTGGGCTAAGCTAAAGCCGTTTTAGTTGTTTTTGTAAGGCGCATTCTGTGGAGGCTAGGTTCCCTTGTGCTGCCGACGATTGAAATCGCTACGAAGCCTCTTCTGCTATAATTAGGCCGAGAACACCGTTCGGTAAGAATCCTTTTGTGGGATTATTTTCCCAACTAATTTTTAACATTTAGGCTGGCACTTACAGATCAAAATCTGTCAGTTACGAACCAAAATCTGGCAGTTACGGACCAAAATCGGGCTAAAATCAGGCAGTTACGGGCTAGAAGAAGCTAATATCGTTTAGTGTGGGTTATGGTCTTGCATGGGCTAATTGGACTCAAACGAAGACTAGAAATTCAGCTAATTCAGTTCCCCGATTCTGCTTCCGCATGGGTTAGTAATTCCCGACATGGGCCGCTACCTTTTGTGGTTTGCTAACTTCTAACAGTGGCGTCTTCGATTCTGGGGTCACAGAATTTGGCAGCCAAATCTAGCTTAGCGTCTTCATGGATGGATGCAAGACAACATGATAATTTCACTTGCAATCGCTGGACTTCATCATCAAGTTAAACTGTAAGTAGAGCAAAGTTATTATGTAAAAACACCTGAAAGTGACGTCATATGCGCCGACGGCCATCATTAACCTTCAATCATTGGCAGCGTATATTTGTTTCTGAAAAGGGGTTAGAAAACATAATGAAATTGTTAATTACATCAGAGACAGCCTCTTAATTACTAGAGATTCGCTTTGCATACCAGAGTTACGTATGTTCGGATGTTTTAGAGAGAAAGCTTTCATATGAGCCTAACTTATTTTTACCTATTTGTGACCTTTTTGTTAATTTTACCTATTTTTCATTTATGTCACCTAATTTTAATAATTTTAACAACCTTTTTAATTCTTCTTGTTTAATTTGATGAACATAATCTATATTTTTATTAGGGTGGCTCGGGGCGGCCACTGTCTAGTTGTCTAGTAGTAGTTTTGTTTGACATTCCAATTTTGTGTGTTTATGATCGTTATCCTTTAAAACGTCTAAAGCGAAACTCAACAAACTTGAACTTTTAAAGAAGTGGGTGAAAGGACGAGAGAAAACATTTCATATAGACGATGGCAGTGTGTTCTGCAGATCTTGTTCAAATATTGTAAGTACAAAATTTGAGGTTAGGTTGTCGTTTAAAGTAAATTTCTTCTAGTATATGTATGTATGCAGGTGCTTTGCGAGCAACAATCTCATTTCATGCAACGATATAAAACGGTAAAATACGCACGCCACGCTTAATCGACCAATGCTCACAAACAAAACTGAGAAACAGTAAACAGCAGATGTTTCAATGTTTGTCCGCGTTTTGAGATCCAGGTAGAAAACTTTCTAAATACCGAGAAATATATTTAGCCGCCGCTACTGATCGCTGTGTGTCACGCTACCTATAACCCCTTTATTTACATAATGGACCCGTCCGACACAAAATTGACTACCGCGCAGGTATGACGCTGGTGTCTTTACATAATAACTTTGCTCTACATGTCATACCAGCCTTCTTTTTCCGACAAAGGCATTTGCCTTAATTATTTCAGTTCTTACTAAGATCTTAGCAAATCAAACTGGACAAATTTAATTAACCTTTTTGGCTCAATCCTTAATAACGCTAATGAATTTAATAATTTCAAATTGCTGAAATAAGCATGTGCATTGTAACTCATGTACCGCGCTTTATGCTTTGTTATGCAGTTGCGAGAGCACAAGTGTTGTCCTAAAGTGCAAATTAAGCTATAATTAGTATTTTGTGGATTGAATATTTGGAAGTAATTTATGATTTATTATTTTATTTAATAGGCAATATGCCTACCACTTTGTTTGTTGTCACATGGTCTAAGGAATAATACAAGTAATTATGTGTTACTGCGATATTTAGGTTCAAATAAATGTCCCTACTATTTGTCTGTGTTTTCTTCTGCAACCCCTCTAGTTGAACGAGTAATCTAGGCATGCAGTGGAACACCAAAGGTAGGTGGCGTATTTTTAAGTAGCTAGTTTTGTGTTTATAGGTTGTGAGTAACGACAAGGTTTCCAATTTGTATTTATCCTTCTGTTCAATTTAAAAGCCCGAACCATTTATTAGCCTGATCCTTGCACCACGCCATTTTCTGCCGAGAGTTACGAGCTAGCCGAGGTCTTGTCAACCCCTTCGTTTAAGGGTGGTACACAGTTATATAATAACTTATTTATAATTATATAATACATGCATAGGAATACTAGATTGCTGACGGTAGTGCAATTCCTTTTAAACTAACGCTTCCTCATTTAAATAAATGCAAATGTAAGAAATGCGAGACTGCGAATAAGATTCCTTGTTGGGATGGATGCCGGTATACTGGTCTAAACTTCAAGCGGCTTTAAATTTTTATACGAGAAACGTCTTGAACTTGGTTTACCCTGGGGTCGGATCAGCTTTGGGAGTTGCGTGGTGTGGATTCTCAGAAGATAGCCAGTCATTTTCCATGTCATAAACAGAAATTTTGATGCCAAAAACCCCCTAGTCTACTTCCATTGTTTTATTGGTAGTATCTGAATCATTATCAATATCTGATTCTGACTCAGATTCCACCAATGAAATAATGAAAGGTGGAATGTTTTCAAACTAAATATTTCCCATATGTTTGGCCCAATCTTCCGAAATATTTTTTTCACAATGATCACAATAATTTTGCCACATGTCGGAAGTACACTTTTAAAGACCTTCAAGCCATAGATGCTTAACCTTATCCTTGTATGAAAGCTGAAAATTTATATGCTTGTAGTAAGTTTTACAGAACCCCCCATGCCATTTCAATAGGATTGTATTGGCAATGGTTCGGAGGTAATCTAAGAACCTCATGACCATTCTCTTTCAAAAATTCGGCAGTCACGTAACGTTGGTTATTGTCTTTCCTAAGAGGTTGAATTAAACTCCAAAGATGTGTTTTTGTAATTTTGCCCTCAATTTTGAGTTTAATCAACCAATCCTGCATCTGATCCTTCATCCAATTAACTGAGGGTAACTGTTCCAACTGCACCGAATGATACGGTGCATTGTCCAAGATTACCACACATTTACTAGAAATTTTATTCAGAGCAGGAATTTTGAAAAATCTCCCCGTTCATGGTTTTATGATAATACCTATCGTTATTAGTTCAAGTTAATAATAGATCACACCCTTCCAAAAACCCAAATTTATTTCCCACATGGAAAACAATGAAACGCTTCCCCTCCGATTTAATTTTAGACGGATTACTTTTAATTTCAGAATCGTGTACCCATTGTCGGGCGATGGATTCATTTTGATAAATCCAGGTTTTGTTCAGGTACAGGAATGTTATATTTACACTAGAATTTTGGTATCCCAAGAATTTCCTCAAATAAGTAATTTTGGATGCAACATGTTTCTGTTCACATACAATTTTACGTTCGTTTACATGTTTGTATTTATAACCAATTGATTTTAGAATCCTATAACATAAAATCGTTGGTCCCTTCGTATGTTTGTATGTTTCTTTGTTCGCTATCTCCTCTGAAGATACTAGACCGATTAAGCTGCATGATGGCTTAAAATTTTGCAAATTTTTAGACTTAGATCGTAGGCCGGTTTAATTAAAAAAAAGTACGAAAAAGTTGTAATTTAATTAAATCGTGTAAGTAGCGGAGCGAAGCGTCTGTGGCCGTAGGCTTCGGTGCAGCAACTGTCGTGGCCGTGGGCTTCGCTACGGCAGCTGTTAGCTCGGGTGATTCACTATGTTCATATATCATTATAGCAGCGCTTTATTTAACCAAGCATAGTTGGTCCAGTGGTAGAATGCTAGCCTGCCACGCGGGCGGCCCGGGTTCGATTCCCGGCCGATGCATCCTTTTTTAAAATTTATATTAATGCATCTCTCTTAAATAAGCGAACCGCTGCGTAGCTCGAGTGATTCACTAATATTATATAAAGTCGGTTACCCTTTATCGAATTCGAAATTTTCACGCGCGTCCTTTAATAGTCTAGCCAAAGTAAAGTGTTCATTTTTCAAGTGATAATTCCAAATCTGTCGTTACAAATCTTCCCAAAATGTAACATTTTTATAGTATGTATCATTTTAAGGTCATGGGCGAAAAGGTTTGATATCAAAATTGTCCCGCCCAATAATACTTCTAATAGTTTTTTCAGAACGAATCGTCCCGTTACCGACAGGTCGGGCGTGGCACTTAGTGAAGTTACAAAGTGGTTTCTAGTGATTAATAACGGAGTAAACAATAATGGAAAGTGCACTAACTGCAAGAGAAAGGAGGTGTAGTTTAAATAAACAATAAACAAAGCCGGATTAAACAAGCTTTTTCAGAAAAAGACGAGCATCCTAAATATTGATGACGCAGGGCAAACGTTCCATAATCGCACGTCGAGATTGTAGAAACAGACGAGTGGCATTAATAGCGTACGGTTGGCACATTCGAAAAGCGCGGGAAAAAGCTGACGCGTAATTCGTTAGGAGGCGGGACGTCGGTTACGGTCAATTTAACGCAACAGGATTGGAACATTTGAAGTAACACCAGTGGCGTATCATCTGAAGGGGCGACGTAGTTATTTCACAAATACAAAAAACAAGGAAGTGAAAATGGAGAAACTATTGAAAGAAATTGAAACTAAATTGGATAATATGGAAAATAGAAGTGAAGGAATAGAAGGGAAGATAGATAAATTCCAAAAAGATTTGGAAAAAATTACTATCCGAAACTAAAAGAAGAAAATCGTATACTACAAACAACAGTAGAGAAACAAGAAAAAAGTTAGAGAGGTTAGAGAAGGAAATAAGGAAGAAGAAAATCTATGGAATTCAAGATGCAGAGGATCAGTCGGATTTAGAGCTAAGCGAAAGAATAAGGCAGGCTCTAAGGAAAATAGAGGTTTCAATCAACATCGAAACGAAAATACAGGAAGTAGGAAGATTAGGAAGATATAAAAAAGACAATGTGAGACCAACATTATTGGAACTAGTACAATGGAGTAAAAAGAACGAAATAATGGCCAGAGCAAAGAATATAAAAGGATCAAATATATAGTTTACTGAAGATTTAACAATTAAAGAATGAGCACACAAAAAAGTACTCATAAAGCATATGAAAGAAATAAGAAATAAAGGATACCGAGTTTATCTAGTAGGTAATAAATTAAAAATAAATGGAGAAAAATATACCCTACAACAACTGCAAAAGAGAACAACTGAAGATAAATTAGAAGACAAGATAGGTGACAAGAACAGGAAAAAAGAAAAAACTTTTAATCAACGCTCACCGCAAGAGATACAAGAACGGGATGAGAAACAGAGGAAGAAGGAGGCACAACCAGACAGGAAAGAACCGGAGAGAACTGAATCATATACAGAAACAAAACAAAAAACACATAAACAGAAAGTTTGGGCACAAACGTTCTTCCCAGTAAAACAAAGCCGAATTGTGGTAGACAAAGGCAAGGAAGCTGGAGGTAAAATCAAAGAACATAAGGCACAGGATGAACAGACAACATCAAAACAATGAATAGCAACTAAGATACCTGAAACAAGTAGCATGGCAAAAAACACAATGGATATGGAAAACGAGATATTAATATTCGACAGTAAACAAACAAAGAGCAAGGATAATGTGAAACAATAAAGAAGCCGACCTGCGAGTAGTAAAAAAAATCGCAGATCAACCCCCTTACAGTTTATACACCACGGCAGCTCTGAAAATTCTTTACTTACCGCGATGGCCGAGCTAACTCAGATTTCGGCGATTAAGTGGTGAGTTCTAATCACCAGCTGTATTCCTGCAATATCTTAAAAAAAAATTTTGGGCGCCAGAAATCCAAAGATTTCAAGTAATTACTAAAATAACTACAAGCAACTAGCGTTTATTTAATAATCAATTATCAGATGTCTTGTAAAGTCAGTAATAAACATTAAGATTGATTTACATATAATCGAAATGTCATAATACAGTAGTGTAAATATATTGAAGGATGCAGCACGCACCAAAGTTAAAACTCCTATCGGGTTCCCAAATTAAGTTTGAATATCAAATCACTCAAGGAATAAGCTTATTTCTCTCATATCGTTCAACCATTTACCCGGTTATTGAATTCAAGAGGCGTGTAAGCACCTTTTAGAAATTGCCTAATAAACATCAAAATTATAGTTCAATGATTGATCAAGTTTAACTATCGTAATAATCAAATACATATCAAATAAAAGCATATGTTAAAATGAACTATATAATTAAGTTATAATCAAGACTGTAATTGCAAACTTGACAGTGGTTGGTTTTGGAAATTAAATTTCTGATATTAATTATGCTTAGTGGTGAATAATTGTAACCAGCCGAGCCAGATAAATTCTAAGGCCGGTTTGGTCATCTGCTTTCAAAATGAGTAATAACTGCCAAGATAGGCACTAACCTTGGATATCGGCGCCTGTTAAGTGTGGGCGGAAAAGCTGGCTAGGGTTGCTGTTGTAAACTACCAAGGTTGTCCTAATGGCCCGTGATCGAAGCAGAATCAAATCCCAGGTTGAGATGTTTAAGATGAACTTCATTCGGCGGAATCAATAATTAAGGCGGCTCGGTGTCCAGATTGAATTTGCTGGTTCAAACTATTATTTAAGAGCTAAGGAAGGGGAAATTAATATGTGAATAATGAACAAAGATGCGCAATCATACCTGATTTAGGTTATCAGCTCTCGGACACGAAATTAATTAATTGTGGTGCAATAGCACGCACAATGATTTCACAGAAGCCTGTTGCTTCGTTGAAATGCAGGAAAGAAGTGCTCGCGAAACAAAGTATCGGCGAGAAAACAGCTGAAGAGTGGCGCACTGCGATAACGAACAATTCGGGAAATCCAGAATCGGTACCATTGCGCGGAACAAGATTTGATATTATTTGAAATACAGCGGATTATAACTCAAGTGAAAATATACGGGCTGGCCCGAAATAGATGGGTAATTGGCGAAACAAATAGACAGAGCTAAAGATTTGTTTCAAATGGATCTAACAAGAAAACAAAGAGCAAAGAAAAAGCGAAAGAAACACAACCAGAGAACCAAACAAAAGTATGGAAATTAGGAGGGTGAAACGTCAGAACGCTAGAAATACTAGTAATACGTGAAACAAAAAAGAAAAGAAAAGGAAAAATGTGCCTAACAAACGGACGCACCTTAATATATAGCGGAGTACCGATTAACCAAAGAGCAGCAGCAGGAGTAGGATGTGTATACACAAAAAATTGACAGAACAAATTATTTTATTGAAGGCTGTGTCGGAAGGAATCCTTTATCTAATAGACTTGTCTGTCCGGAACGCTGTTTTGTCTGTCCGGGACGCTGTTTCAGCAGCCAAACCGTAAGAGATAGAGAAAAAAGTTATTAAAGTTATATGTTTGGAATGGTAATGTCAGGTCAGGAACCAAATTTCAATCAATTTTAAAAAATATTATTGTTTTTATTTAATACGCGTTCTACAGGGTGTCCAAAAAATGGCGGATTAACTCTACGGTGCGTTACTGAGGGATGCCTTATGAACCCTGGAAAAATATGAAAAAAAATCCCTGAGCCGTATTTTTCGATATATTTCGAAATTAATAAAAATAAATCTGGCAACATTGATACTGCAACAATTTCTCAATCAAAAATGTATCCATAGTAAGTTGTTAATATGTTGGTGACACTGTAAGTCTATGTCAAATTCGAGGTTAGTAGGTTAGGTTTTGCGTCAGTTTTGACACAAACTGTCGCAAAACCTAATCTGCTAACATCGAATTTGACACGAACTTACAGTGCCACCAACATATTATTCATACAACAAATATTTCAAAGCCAAGCTTGATTTCGTATATTATTATTGTACAAAGCCTGTTTGCCATATTTAGTAATTGACAAACTCAACAGGAAATCAGTTTTTTTAAATACTTAAATATTGAAAACAATTTAGTTAAATCCCAAGAATATTAAAAAAACAGATATTTTAATAAGTCCCAGATATATTTGACACTATAATTATACACTAGTTATTTAAATAAATGGATTTCATTACCCACCTTTGACCAGAAATATTTGAAAACGGTCTTTTTTGTTTTATTAAATGAGACATTTGTCTCACTGGTTGCTAGTCCAACTAGTAGCAATAATATCAGTATACGGAGCAGATGAAAATGAAAGAGTAGATGAAAAAGAAAAATTCTGGGAAGACTTAACAATAATAATAGGAGAAGCGAATGGAACAATTTACGTCGCAGGAGACTTTAACAGCAGAGTAGGGAAAAAGATGAGGAATACAAAACAATAATAGGTAAACACGGAGAAGAAATAAAAAATAACAACGGAAAAAGGATGCTTGAATTCTGTCAATTAGAAAACTTTATTATCACCAACACAAGGATATTCATAAATACACTAGGGTACAACCAAACAAAAGAGAAAATTCAATAAACAACTATATACTCGTATTAGTACAAAAACACAAAAAAGATATATATTAGACGTAAAAGTGAGGAGAGGCGCTAAAATTTATAGTGACCATTATCTAATTATGGGAAAAATTAATCAGAATAACATAGAAACCGAAAAAATTACTGAAACAAAAAAAAAGTCACATATCAATAAAAACGTATGAACATAGCTAAAAGATACAAGAAACAAACAAAAATGTACAGAAAAAAATGGAGGAGATAAAACAGGCTAACACACAACAAGAGTGGAACATTTTTATGAAGATAATCATTAACGCTGCTAAAGAGATATGTGGAACTTCTAAGAATGATAATAAGAAGAATCTGTAAAGGGCTCTATTCAAAACTTCCCTCGCAGTGGACTTTGTAACACAAAATTGAGCAAAGCTGTATTTTTGATAAACATATATTCCTTTAGCAAAATGACGGTTAAGCGCAATGTTTTAATATTGTTGACATAATATTTTATCTTGAGTTACTTAGAATTAAGGGCGGATGGGACAACCGAGAAAACCCGGAAATTTCCAGATGGGCACGGGCCCAGCGGTCCGCTTTCTGTAAGCAAAAGCAATTGCCAAGGCGGCATTGTTCTGAGCCAGTTTATAGTTTTATGAGGATACTTTCATAAAGACAAGTGGGCGTTGTGGCACTAAATAATTTTAAAAATCGAAGGAAACTGTAGGTAAAAATATCTTCACGTTTTTAATAATACTGAATTCAATTTTTAAATTTATAAAAAATATCCTTAATGAGATTCAAACTAGTGCCTGCAAACGAGCCCGAACATTTGATTCCTTTGTTCAGCAGTAAACCACCGCTGCGCTGACTGCGCCACGCCCCGCTGGCAATTCTTGCGATTCAGGTCTATTTAACGTAAGGCACTTATTCGTTGTTTCTTTTTGTCTCGTAGAACAGTTATTGTGTATTTGCTGATTCCCATTTTTGGCAAGGATAAAGCCAGCACTATGTACAAATTACTACTTTTATGTATTCCTCAATTCAAGCAAAAATAAACAAAATGTTATTTTTTGAAAGTGCTACCCTGTATATTCATTCATTCATTCATTAGCCTTCTTCAATCCAATTTCGGATGTAAGCCTCCTCTAGTTCTTTCCATCGTGTCCGATTTTGGACCACTCTCTTCCATGCTAGGCCAGCATGTAGTCCACCCTGTATATATTTGTATGAAATTTTACCGGTTTCATGCAAGGTAGATATACAGGGTGATTCGGGAGGAAGTGGCAATATTTTGAAGACATATCGAGGAAGTCAAAATAAGCAAAATAAACTCATATGTTCAAGTCCGATTTTCATTTGTTTCGGAGATATTTTGATTAATTGTATAATTTAAAAAGTAAACAAAAATTTATTACAAAATGAATTACAAAAATAAACAAAATAGCATTAATTTACGACAAATTTTCGAAAACGCCACCGCCCACTTTGATACACTTATTTGCGCTTTTATAGACTGCACTAGTAGCGAGTTTCAATGAACGATTGTTCGCTCTAATGATAGCTGCTGTATTAAGAATACGATCTAGTAACGCTTCCCTCGTTTCCACTTTAGTAGCATAAACTAACGACTTCATCCATCCCCAAAGGCAAAAATCGAGGGGAGTGAGATCCGGTGATCTCGGTGGCCAAGGATGCGGACCGCCTCTGCCAATCCAACGATCGCCGAAAGTGGTATTCAGAAAATTTTGTACATTATTAGAATAGTGAGGAGGCGCTCCATCATGTTGGAAGATAATTCGTTGTCGAATATTTAAAGGTGCTTCGTCCAATAGTTCTTCTAAATGGTCTTCTAAAAAACGTAAATATCCTTGTCCAGTAAGGCGCGCATCTAATACGAAAGGACCGAATAATTGATCATTTAGAATACCGCACCAAACGTTAATGCTAAATCGATGTTGGAAATTGTGTTCTATCGTAGCATGGGGATTTTCGTCCGACCATCGATGATTATTGTGGCAATTGTTAATTCCATCTCGCGTAAATTGAGCTTCATCCGACCACAAAATGTCTTTACACAATCTTCTGTTTTCCCGAATCCAACGAAAAAATTGTAGCCTTAAAGGATAATCGCCTTCGTGGAGATTTTGTACTTTTTGCAAATGATAAGCGTTCAAACCCTGTTGTTTAAGTGTTTTCCAAGCCATTGTTTGTGGTATTTCAAATTGGATTGCGATGCGTCTTGTACTTATCTCTGGATTTTCGTCTACCACATCCAGAATATCTTCTTCAAGTCCAACAGCTATTCCGTGTTCTCTTTCAGAAACAATACTTGCACTTGGAAATGTCCCAGTTTCGCCGGCATGTGTAAAAACCGTTTGAAATACTCTCTTGTTAGGAATTCTTCGATTCGGAAAACGACGTCGATACTCCTCCACTGCACGAACATTACTACCATTACAGAACCCATAAACAAATATCATATCGGCATGTTCTTTATGACTAAATTTGTGGGGCATTTTTACAACTTCATAAAACTAATGTTGAACAACTGTCACTTTGAGATTTGACATTTTAAGAAAAAGTCAATTATCCCTGAAACAAATGAAAATCGGACTTAAACATATGAGCTTATTTTGCTTAGTTTGGCTTCCTCGGCATGTCCTCAAAATATTGCCACTTCCTCCCGAATCACCCTGTATAATATGTATGCAAAATATCGGCTTCCTCCGACAAATAGTTTTTGAGCTATACTGCCAACAGACAGACAGATAGACAGACAGACAGACATACGGAACTGAGAAAACCTGTTTTTCGTCATCTAGGAACCCTGCAACGTGAAGAACTTGAGAAATCCCGGAAGGTGATTTTTTCGCGATTACAATACTTTCTTCGTCTTTCAGACGAGGGAAGTAAAAAACAAACTGCATGGTGGACTAATGAGATAAAAGAAGAAGTCAGGAGGAAGAAAAAAGAGTACAAAAAAATATATTTATATCGCACTCAGCCAACAGCCGTTAGGCCAATTATAGGCGTCGCTGTGCATTTATGGGGACTTCCAACCCCACTAACGACTGTCATGATATTGTTATGACCGCCGGGACCAACTATTTCCGTGACAGCCGTATCACGAGGCGCCGAGAGATGCAGCCGTGGAACTCCCATCCAAGTTCTGACCAGAGAGAGCGTTGCTTAACTCTGCTGATCGAACGTGGACGCTTGTTCAAGCTGCACCACCCCGGACAAAAAACCAGAACAGTATGAAATATGTAAAAACCAAAGGAAAAAAGTAAAAGAGTTAGCAAAATAAAAGTCATGGACAGATTTTGGACATAAAATGGAAAATGACAGTTCTGGTATCAGAAACTATTCTACAAAATTTTAAAATCCATAAGGGATTGACGGGTTAAAACACAAAATACTACAGATAGACATACCTAGCTACTTAAAGGCCATTCTATTTTCCTTCATGAACAACCGAACCTTTGCAGTAAAAGTCAACGGCTCGTTATCTACGACAAAAGACGCTTGGGCAGGAGTCCCGCAGGGAAGCGTACTCGGACCCATACTCTACAACATCTATACTCACGACATCCCACATCAAACTATCTGTGAGATAGCAACATTCGCCGATGATAAGGCAATCATCGTCCAACATAACAACCTCACAGAAGCCGCCGAACAGCTCCAAAGCGCCCTTAACATCACAGCAAAATGGTTCACAAAATGGGGACTAACGATTAACTCTTCAAAATGTGCTAATAAAATTTTCACATTAAAGCGTATTATAAACGTACCAAACATAACTATAAACGGAGAAAACATACCCTGGACCGATAAAACTCAAAGCGTTAAGTACCTGGGCATGTTACTGGACACACGCCTCACTTGGAGTGCGCACATAAACAAGAAACTAAATGAAGGATATGTAAGACTAACCCAACTTATTCCTCTAGTCAACAGAAAATCCCCTCTACGAACAGAATGTACGCTACTCTTGTATAAAGCCTTGCTAAGATCTCTTATCACGTACGCTTGCCCTGTATGGAGCTCAGCCTCAGATACCAACATCAAAAAAATCCAGGTATTACAGAACAAGGTACTTAGAATAGCAGTTAATGCTCCGTGGTTTGTAACCAACACCCAAATCCACAATGAACTCGGAATTGAACCAATAAAGACATTCATCCAAAGACTAACCAAAATGTTCTTCGATAATATAAACTTCTGTGAAAGTGCAGTGAATCTACAGCTCGGTCGCCGTAATATTCACACTAGACTTAAAAGGAAACTCCCCCAAGATGTAATAGACAACATTTAAGATAGTTTAACAATTAAACTTCGAGGAGACACTATTAGATTGCCTCAAAGGTAAGATAATTAAGTTACCAAATTGCAATTAATATCAAAACCATGTATAGCAATGTATATTGTTGATCTGGTTAAAATTAAAATTATAAAAAAAAAAATCCATAAGAACAGAAAAACCGGTAAAAGAGTTACACTTAAAAAACAAAAAACAAGAAATATTAACAAACAAAATAGACATAATGGAGAGATGGAAAGAATATTTTAAGAGCTACTAAGACATCAAACGCAAGTTAACGGAAGAAGGAATACAGAAACTGAAACTGAATAGTAAGGTAAATATTAATTAATAAATTTGATATATATTATCAAGTTGATTAAAGTTATTAATAATGGAAGCGGATAGGTACCTGTCATTATCAAAAATTATATAGTTGTAGATAAAGTATTGCATTTGACTCGCCAATAATGGCTGTATTACATTTGGATTATTACAACACTTACATTCGGCTCGTAAACTTCATCCTCGTATCGGCAATACAGCCTACATTATATGCGCATTAAATAAAATACTATTTTATAATTTGCTGTCTTAACAAAGCCGTTACCGCATCCATTTTGAGTGCGGTCATGAACCATTACCAAACCCGAAATCAGCTTTTTTTCGGTTGGTGACATTGCACGAAATGTCAGTGTGAGTATAAGGTTATAGCCAATGACACTAAAGACAGTAAATTAACCGTAGTATTTTCGGCAATTTGCCGTATTTCTGGGGTAGTGCAGGAAATTTCTGAATTCATTGTGAAACACTAATCCACACTAATCCATACTAATTTTACGATTTCACGTGCGAACGCTTGCAAAAAATGACATTTATGGTGAGTCTACTTGATTAAAATTTAAAATTTTGTTTTAAATATATTCTTATTATTCTTCTTCTCCTTGGCTCTACAGTCCATTTAGGACCTTGGCCTGCTCAACCACGGCTTTTCACTCTTTTCTCTCTAGCGCCTTCGTCCTCCATCTCCTGACATTTAGTTTTCTGAGGTCTTCTTCCACTTCATCACCCCATCTCTTCCTCGGCCTGCCTCTTCTTCGCCTTCCGCCCTCTACTCTAGATCGGTGTGCTTTTTTTGGACTCTTCCTTCTCCCATGCGCATTGCGTGACCTAGCCACCCTAATCTTTGGCTTTTTATGGTATTAATTATGCTAGGTTCATTACATAGGTCTCTTATTTTTTGGTTCCTTCGTAATCTCCATATTCCACCTTTGTTGATTGGTCCCTATATCTTTCTTAGCACCTTTCTTTCGAATGTCTCCAGTTTACGCTTATCTTCTGTGAGTTTTATTATGGTTTTATATATTTTGACTTTTGCCGATCTAGATATATTTTTCGATTTTAAGACAGTCTGTAATGCGTAATAACTTCTGGCTATTCTGACCTTTATATCTTCCTTGGTGTCATTTTGTTTGCTCAAGACACTGCATAGGTACTTAAAACTTTCTACTTCTTCAAATAGATAGTTGTTTATTTGAATATTTCGTAGCTGCTGTTCGCCATCTCTTCGCATGTACATGTATTTGGTTTTCTCTTTGTTTATTTTGAGACCAGCCTTTCCTGCTTCTAAAATGTATGCTTTGCAAT
Source organism: Agriotes lineatus (assembly GCA_940337035.1). Lineage (NCBI taxonomy): Eukaryota > Metazoa > Arthropoda > Insecta > Coleoptera > Elateridae > Agriotes > Agriotes lineatus. Next base: position 22,887 of record CALNHX010006751.1, read on the forward strand.
AAAACTGTTACCAACTGTTACAAAATTCCCTAAATTAGGTACCAAAATTGATTTTATTTCTAATAAAACGGTATTTAACTTGCAAATTAGAAAAAAATACATAAAAAACTCGTTTTATAAAACTTCCGAGCACTCGTCCTTCACAGCACTCCTGCCTTCGGCAGCCGTGCTGCAAACTGGACTCGTGTCGAAATACAAGTTTTATAAAACTCGTGTTTTAATATACTATTTTCGTATAGCGTCACATTTTACCCAACTTTTGAATAGTATTCTTTAGAACATTTAGGGGGGGATCACCTAGGATACGAATGTTATTTTGCGAGACTCTCTTAAACTAAAATTGTAATGTATATGATCTTTTTCTATAAAATTAAATTTTTATCGAACAATTATAAAAAAAAGAGTAAAGCACCACTTCTGGTTGCCCGATTTTAACCAAAAACCACTGGGTTCTCGGAACTTACATTAAAAACACAAGATGTAAATTTTCAGACCAATGTGCTAAACCGTCTGGGTTGTAGACAGGACACAAAGACTCGCACACTGACAGACAGACATTACTTCCAAAACCACTTTTTCAGAATCAGAAGACACTGAAACGGAAATTTCCGCAAAAGTCTCGAGTTCGAAAAGTCATGATTCTTATACGAAGTAAAAAGAATATTTTAATATAGGATGTTCAAAATACTTGCTTCGATTTCAATATCTTCTATCTTTATGTTCCCATTTTTTTTTAATAGAACGCTGTATTTTATTACAGATGTATACTATAAAACCATAAATTCCATTTACTTTGACCCCAATCATGTACTTTATTCCAAAAAGTGGTTGCTTTTAATAAAAATACGTATACTACTTGGCACACAATTTAGAACTATACTATTTGGCTGTGGAAAAACAAAATTACATTTTTTATATGTATTTTAACATAGGTCAGAGCGCTAGTTCATTTTTCTATATTATTAACATCATTTTATCCCTATGGTGCATTACGCTGTGGACACAGTATATTATTGCATTATAAATATATGAAAACAATTTTAGTGAACAATTTCCATATATTATTCGTCTAAAAATTGCAATATAGATCAATATGAGTCCATTTAATATTATTAAATACTACTACTGTTAGGTCGTCATTCGGCTACTTTGAGCATTACTAATTAAGTAACTGTTTAGAATATAATGTACAACAAATATCATTTATACTATTTATTTACGCCAAGATGTCACGGTGTTAAAGCACCAACTCTGCATGAAAATCTTGATAAAACAGTTTGATGATTTAATAGATGTAACTGTACCAGAAATCATGCAGTAGCACAGAACTGTAAAAGAACAGCTCTTGACAAACTTTTGTCACAGTAAGGCAACATTTTATGACATCCACTGTGTTGAAGATGGTGTCCCAACCAATAATGAATACAGTGCAAAAAGCTGCAACTCACACTATCGGTTTAGGGCTTAAAAGTCCATCATTACATCGAACTCATTACAGTGCCCCTTCTGGAGGAGGATATCACCAACATCACCACATTTATCACGTATCAGATTCTGATGGATATGGTCACGGCTAGTAAGTACCATTTCTTGCTATTAGCGTTTGATATTAACTATTAAAACTAACTTCATATTAATTTTGGAGTGATATACATATAAGCAATTACACATTATGCACCACATTTTTTTTTAAATAAGTACCTATGTGCATGATTTTAGGAATGTTTATTGTTTTAGTTCCGATCATAGTGGAGGCGGTGGTAAAAAGAGAAGCATAGCTCTATCAGCACTTACACTATTGGCTTTTCTCTTTTTCCTTAATATCCTTCAAAACTGCCTTGAAGATCAGATGGACGACTTGAATCCGCAAATAATAGTGATGTCCTCACGACTGCAGCAACTGAAAGAGGCGCAAAAGAGATTTGCAGACACTAACACAGCCAAGGACGTTGCTGAAAGTAAAACGCAGGCTGATAATGGAAACTTTGCAAAACCTCGTAGAACAGCAGTGAACAAGATTTCAACCTCCAATAGCTTTCCCAATACTACGCTGAAAATAATTACTAAAAATAACAAACGCTGGCCCTGAAGATAATTAACTCGAAGTATTACTGTGACATACTGACAACTGCCCACCAAAACTTCTTGGAACAGATGTAAAGGAAATGCAGATTAAGAAATTATACTGCTGTACCTACTTGTATTTCTAATGCGTGCAATAAATTTAACTATTTAGTAACACTAAAACCATCAAGTACATCACTTAAACCTATCTAACAAAACCTCCAACATTTATACTCATCACCGCCAGAATGAAAATTTTTACGATCTAAAACATTCCAGATATTCCGGGTAAGTCATAATATAAGGTGAGTCAATAGTTCAAAAAAGCTCAATTGCGCTTACGCTGTTAAAGATAACGAAATGAACCAAGTGCCATTGTATACAAAAAGTCAAAGTGCAGTTATAAAATTATTTTGTACTAGTCAGAGTGCACCATTTTTGCGGAGCAGCATTCAACTTCATTCATTTTAATGGCACACCCTGTATATTTTTACATATTTTGTTTGTTGCTTATAAATACGTTCACAGTTTTGAAATTTATTCAGCCGTTTTCGAGTTATACACAATTTTTTCAGCAAAACGTGCGCCTACAGACAATTATTCCAAAAAATTGTGTGTACATAGCAAGAATTTCATTTGATAACCCAAAAATCAAGTGCCCTGTGATTTTTTGAATAAGTGTCTACTAGCACATGTTTTTGCAGAAAAAATTGACTTGAAAATGGCTGAAGTAAATTTCAAAACAACATACCGTATGATCGACAACTTGCAACGTCTAGAGGGCTGTGGATTTTTTTTAAATTAAATTTATGTTGGCAGTGATGAGTAAAGCTACTCAATAATATAACCTATACAATTTTGACAGATAAACTTAACTTTTACAGGATGTTTAATGCCGAGCACTAGGTGGTTCTGTGTATGGAAAATGCAGCAAATCATTTTAAATAGCTGTAGTTGTTTTTGTTACTAACATTTTTATGTATTCAACACGAATGTTTGTATTTGTTGAAATTACAATCCTGACATAACCTTAAACTGACAGATATAAAATTCCAATGTGACTTTTACTACCACGACTGCCAACACAATTTTTTGACAAAATAATTCACACCCCTTAGACGTTGAAAGTTTTTGATCATACTGTATTTATACCACTTAAAAAAACTGAAATATGTAAAAATAATGCGATTCTGCAAAACTGATGCACCCTGAATACTGCAAAATAATTTTACAAAAACTGCCTCTAACTTCCTCTATGCAATGGTCTCTAAACTTTTTGATCGCATCCCTCTAAAACAGTAAAAATTAATACTGCATACCCCTCATGTATACACTGTGTTGAAATTAAGACACCTACAATCTTTTTTATATTTAAGCATGATTTTAAATTGTGGTTGTAAGGGGTTTAAACAGAAATGTTCTTTAATTGTTTTGTTTTCAAAAAGTTTGTTGCGGCTTGGGTAAGTTTGATTTTTTACTTAGCTGATTTTTCGTTCAAAACATTTTCAAAAGAATTATATCGTTAGCACCTACATTTTTATTTAAGATATCAAGATTTCTTTATGTAGGGAAAAAGTAAAAAATCGATTTCAAAATATTCTCCATCCGCAAAATTTTTCAAGTAACTTACAGTGTTTTCCGATTGCTTTTCACCATGTATCAGTTGTGTTTCACTTTATCTCAATTGTTTTCCCGCTTGTAAACACTTGTCAGTATTGACAAAAGTGAATTACATTTGATAAACAGTGAAACACAATTGATACATTGTGAAAAGCAATCGGAAAACACTGTAACGTTTTATTTTTGTGGTAAACTCAATTATTTTACTATTAGAATGTAAATGCATTTTTTTGTAACATTTTTATAACAAAAATCCCATTTAGTCCATTTTCTAAACGCTAAAAATTCGCGAAAGTTGTAACTTCGTTGACTCAAAACCGATTTTGAACTTTTTTTTTTTATTATTTCGGAAAAAGTTTATAGAAAAGTTCCCCATAGGTGAGAAACTGTGCTTTTTATTTTTGCAATTGTTATTAACAAATAAGTGTTTTTTAATATACCCTTAATTAAAAAATTTATAACTATTTTATTTATTTAAACAATTGCCTGAAATTTGACAACATACGGTTTTTGAGGTGGCAGATTACGAATCTGGCCTCCAAATGGGTCTAAAATCAAAATGGCGTCGAAAGTCTAATTTTTATTTAATTTTTTTAATTTTTATTAGATGTCTGGAGGGGTTTTGGGGTCGCTGATTACGAATTTGACATTAAAATTCAACTAAAACAAAAAATGGCGGATTTTTTTTTTATTTCTGATACCTACACCTAGGGGTTATTTGGGTCGCTTATCCCAAATTTTATGTAAAAATTTATCAAAAATGGAAAACGGTGTCTGAAAAATGGTGGAAACAAATGATAGAAGAGTTAAATAAGTGTTAAAGATATTATACTTTAATTGATTTATTAAAATTAATCCAAGACACATTTAAAAACAAGGAAAAAATTATTTAGCTTTAGTTTCTTCTTCCTCTACTTCTTCCATTGATACTGCCGATTGTAAATGAAGGCAACTATTTCCGCTACATTCACCGCAAGCCGCCGAGCCTAAAGGCCACTTTTCCTACACCCACAAGCTGGCCCGCAACTAGTTTTGTAGTTGCAAAAAAATCATTTTTAAAATGTTTTGTGGAGGTCTTTCTTGTGTCCTTAGGATTGGAAAACACTTTCCTGTATCATATTTCCAACCCCAATCTTCCGTTGAAATATTTTGGTTTCCCAACCACAACTGTGTTTGCAAATACACGCGCTATAAATTTTGTTCTGCTGAATCCATTGTAGGGCACAATGATGCTAAATTAACGCTACTTTTTTTTAGTAGACGCCTTAATAAAAGAGTCAAACTTAAAATTCAAAATGTTTTTATTTTAAATATATTGCTATGGTTTTAAGCCCTACCAATCAACTCTGTTAGCATTGCCAAATTAATGGACAGTTCATGAAAGCTCAGAATGAGATATTTTATATAACTGCAAAACTAAAACTTGAATTTGCCAGAATGAATACATTTGTAATGAGATGCCAGTAATTGCAGAATAATTAATTAATGAACGCAATAAGCAAAGCTCAATTTAAACAGGGATCTAAGTTGAATGTAAGTTCAGTTAATTGATTAGGTTTGTGCTAAAGTAAAAGCCAAGTCGAATGAAATTTAATAATTACAAGATGGATCGCAAACGCAAGGGAATGAAGCGTAGAATTTAGGTACAGTTTAATAGTGAAATCCAGTCAGGGTTTTATAAGAAAGGTAATTGAAAGATAGAGAAGCTTATGAACATGCAACAAGCAGATAAGAATGAAGGCATTAAAGAATTTGAAGGAAACCGTAAGAATGAAAAGGCAAGGGTGATACAAAGTGCAGAAAAGGAGACAGCATATGAACTTAAAAATGTGTGGAAAATAAAACAGTGAATTCAAAAAAAGCCAGTGCAGGAAATGCACGAATTAAATACTCTAATCAGTGCAGTGACATGTAAATATTTAAACGCAAATTAAAAAGACGTGCAGTTACAAATAGACACGCAAAATTAGTATAAATGTAAACAATTATTTTAGATGTAATATTAGTGTACAAAATCCTAGTTTTAAGCAGAATTTATTGTGAAAAATCAGTATTTTGAACCATGGTAACATTAGTAATTAATTTAAAATTAACTAGCTTTTGTTTATAACAAAGAAAAAGAAAACAAATGAATAAATTAATGGCTTGACTTGTGAAATTGTGCTCTGTAGATAAATTAAAATTTCTGATATTAAAAATAAAAATGCATGTCTGCAACTTTACCAGTGTGTTGAGCACATTTTTGTGTCCATGTGGTATTATTTTTATCAAAATCCGCCACCAAAAATTGTTGAGGTCTCCGATGTTGTGTGACATAACCTCGATTCGAAGCAGCCTTAGTTGCGACAGCTACGAGGAGGTCGACCAATCCAGCCAGCACATTGGGGAAGACATCAGTGCCACTCAGCAGCCCCGCAACAAGGTCAGAGTAGCTACGAACCCTCCGATTTGAGAACGACTAGTGCAGGTACTGTTCATTCTAAAACTAATTAAGTGAGCACCGGGAAATTCATGCATGCATAAGAAGAGCAATACTCAAGGCAATCCAGGCCAGTTCCATCGCCGTACGAGTGATTCCAGTATGCCAAAAAGCCCAAACTTCATTATTTTAGGTTATCCGTTGGTGAGATTCAGACCGACGCCAAAATAAACAATTGGGAGATAGAAGCGGGCCCCATAAACAAATGCTAGAAACCAATGAGGATTAATGCAGCGAGAACCAACTAATTTAAATAGTTACCAATAGAACTGTGATCGATTTCACTTGTTTTGTTTATTCAATTTGACGCGATCTTGCAAACGGCGTCCATCTTGGCTTATATTTGACCCAATTTCAGTTTTCTATTGTGCGCAGTTAAGCGTATGCGGAGACAGATCCGTATTTAATAATTTTAATAAATTATGCATTCAGGGTGGACCAAACCGAGATGAGTCTTTGCTTTATCGATTTGAGCTAGCATATTATTGGATTAATTGCAGATAAGTTTGTTTATGGGGCCCGCTTCTATTTCCCAATTGTTTATTTTGGCGTCGGTCTGAATCTCACCAACGGATAACCTCAAATAATGGAGTTTGGACTTTTTGGCATACTGGAATCACTCGTACGGCGATGGAACTGGCCTGGATTGCCTTGAGTATTGCTCTTCTTATGCATGCATGAATTTCCCGGCGCTCACTTAATTAGTTTTAGAATGAACAGTACCTGCACTAGTGGTTCTCAAATCGGAGGGTTCGTAGCTGCTCTCACTCTGTTGCGGGGCTGCTATAGGTGGCACTGATGTCTTCCCCAATGGGCTGGCTGAATTGGTCAACCTTCTCGTAGCTCTCGGAACTTGGTCGCTTCGAATTGAGGTTATGTTACACAGTATCGGAGACCTCAACAATTTTTGGTGGCGGATTTTGATAAAAATAATACACATGGACACAAAAATTGACTCAACACACTGGTAACATTTCAGACTTGTATCTTTATTTTTACTATAAAAAATTTCGTTTTTAATACAGAGCACAATTTCACAAGTCAATCAATTAATTTATTCATTTGTCTTCCCCCTCGTTATAAACAAAAGCTAGTTAGTTTCAAATTAATTACGGATGTTAACATGGTTCAAAATACTGACTTTTAACAATAAATTCTACTTAAAACAAGGATTTTGTACACCAATACATCTAAATTAATTGTTTACATTTATACTAATTTTGCGAGTCTATTTGTCACTGCACGTCTTTTTAATTTGCGTTTAAATATTAACATGTCACTGCACTGATTAGAGTATTTAATTCGCGCATTTCCTGCACTGGCTTCCTTTGAATTCACTGTTTTATTTTCCACACATTTTTAAGTTCATATGCTGTCGCCTTTTCTGCACTTTCTATAATCCTTGCCTTTTGATTCTTACGGTTTCCTTCAAATGCTTTAATGCCTTCATTCTTATCTGCTCGTTGCATGTTCATAAGCTTCTATCTTTCAATTACCTTTCTTATAAAACCCTGACTGGATTTCACTATTAAACTGTACCTGAATTCTACGCTTCATTCCCTTGCGTTTGCGATCCATTTTGTAATTATTAAATTTCATTCGACTTGGCATGTACTTTAGCACAAACCTAATCAATTAACTGAACTTACATTCAACTTAGATCCCTGTTCAAATTGAGCTTTGCTTATTGCGTTCATTAATCAACTATTCTGCAATTACTGGCATCTCATTACAAATGTATTTTTTCTGGCAAATTCAAGTTTTAGTTTTGCAGTTATATAAAATATCTCACTCCAAGCTTTCATAAAATGTCCATTAATTTGGCAATGCTAACATAGTTGATTGGTAGGGCTTAAAACCATAGCAATACATTCAAAATGTAATAAAAATGTGAAGTTTGAAAAAAATTGTTAGAGCCGTTTTTGAAAAAATCGAATCATCTTCAATGCTCAAATCACTACGTTTAAATCGTGGAACCCAGCGACAAATCGTTGCTTTCGAAGGGGCATTGTCACCCAATGTTTGCTGCATATCGGCCAAAATTTCAGTCGTGTTTAGCTTCTTAAAAAACAAATATTGAATCGCACCACGAATAGCGTTTTTATCCATTTTAGGATTTTCCATATCAGCGTCGTCTTTAAACCGTTGCAATTTCTTAACTGAACGCCACAGATCAACTAAACTTCACTCGTCAGTATAAAAAACATGTCGGAACTCGAAAACGATGTTCATTTTAACCGCTAGAGGGCACTAGTAGTCGAGTCGCACGTCCCGTCAAATCATTCTTGTACAGAGTACACAAAACTTATATATGAAGTTTCAACGCCAAAGCTCTTTTCGTTTTTGAGATATTCTGTTCACAGACAGACAGACACACAAACACACTAGCACACACACAGACAGACCAATGAAAAAAAATATGTTTTTTGGGATCAGGGGACTCTGAAACGTGAATATCTGTTGAAAACTCAATTTCGAATTTTTGGGGTGAATCCAATACTTCCTTTATTATAAAAGGAAGTAAAAACTGGTCATATTGGCTAAAAAATAGTGGCGTACCAGTTTTTTCTAAAATAAGGTAGCTGAGGTGGCCCCCATGTACGCCACTGGTGGAAATAAATTAGATATGATATACACTATATATCAACAAATAACATATATCTACACCAAGTGGTTCACTTATCTTGTCCACCTTTACCAGCGAGTATTGCAACCCAAATTACAAACTTCATACCAAATGAGATGAACAACTTAGGCTAGTGTTACTACAGATCAAATATAGCTGTAATTAAAAAGGCATACGCTAAAATTATTTATTATTACTTAAATAGTTACATCTAAATCTACGACAATAAATGTTCAAATTGTTGTCGATTAACATTTTCTTCGAGAATGAGCAATTCCTTTGGGTGAAATGATCTGCAAGCATTCCTTATTCTGTCTTTCAGATATTATAATTTCTCTCCTTAATTGCTCCCCATACAAAAAATCCAGTGGTGTAACATCAGGGCTGTGGGGTGGTCAGGAATGTACTGGTCATCTGCCGATCCATCTTTCTGGAATTCTATGTAGTTCTATTTCTTCTATATTCCGTTCACGTGGTTTTGGCATAATTGGAGGCTATGATTTATTTTTTTAATGTTGGACACACTGTTCTACGTGACACAATTTTGCGTTACTGAAGTGCCTGACATGCGAAGATATTTACCGTGTTGCTGAATTTCCCGCGACCATACACGACTTTTCTATTGCAAACTAGTAAAACTGACAACAATGCACTAGACATTGATGCTATGTATAACCTCAAACTTAGAAAAACATAACCTAATTAAACAGACAGCTTTACTGCCAACTTGAATGCCAAATTTCCATGGCCTCATATTACGCCAAAACAACGTGAAAGGAATATAGTAGCATGTTCTGAAGGAAATGCAAGTAATTGTTACTGGTTAAATTTTCCTCGAAGAAGTATAGTTAAATAACACAGTCTCAGAGTATGCTGTAGTAGACATTTATCGAAGACATTTTAAAAATGCACTTCTCACATCCAGTGGGGATCATCTATGGCATAGTAACAACAGTTATGTCAATTAACTGCCGATTTTTAGAAAACTTTGCTTTACTTTGTAACTAAATAAAATATAATTTAAAAAATTTGGTTCCCTTACAATTTTCGGTCAAATAAAGAAGCAAATAGGAACCCTTCAAGTATAATCATTTTCATCCAAGTGTTGTATCGAGAGATCCAAAAAAAACTGTTCCTCAGCAGACTGTGGAATGAAAAGTCACGTCTTTACTTGTGTCACCTGGAATCCACTACATAAAATCGTTGGTCTCTTTGTATCTTTGGTCACTAGCTTCTCCGACGATACTGGACCAATTAAGCTGTCTGGTGGCTTAAAATGTTGCTAATTGTTAGACTTAGATCGTAGGCCGGTTTTTATTTTCAAAAAAGGTTTTAATTAGATTATTTAATTAGCAAACTAAGCATAGCTCAGGTGATTCATTATATAGCACTACAACAGCGCGTCGTTCAACAAAGTTCCGTAGCTCAGTGGTAGAATGTTCGCCTGCCACGCGGGCGGCTCGGGTACGATTCCCGACCAGGCCATCTTTTTTTAAAGTTTATATTAATGAATCTCTCCTAAATTTGCGAACCGAAGCATAACTCGGGTGATTCACTAGTTAAATAATAATGAAACGTCATTTTTAGAAGCAGAAATCTTTTAACAATCTGACAGATTCGTATAGAAAATGACAACTAATTATTATCTGACACAAGTAAAGACGTGACTTTTCATTCCACAGCCTGCTGAGGAACAGTTTTTTTTTATCTCTCGATATAAAGGATATGAGGTTTGAATGAATCGATATATCGCTAATTGCCAGGTGCCTACTCATAGTCCTCTGGCTAACATGTACATTCTTATACGGCCTGCATTACAGCAACTTCATTTGCTGGATTTATAACTTGCCGTGGTCATTCTTTCTTATACCGTTGTTAGTCCAGTGCATCTATCCGAAAAATAGATGTAACCTCGGAAAAAATCCTCGAGAGCTGAAATTTGGTTTGCACCTACCTTTCGTCGTTCCAAATAAGGGTTGAGAAGTCCCAACGATCTGTTGTACGCATAACTTTTTACAGTGCTCAGAGGTCGATTTTTCGGTTTTTCAACTATATCTTCGTTCCTATCGATTTTACGACTACGAAGGTGCAACAACAAAAGAAAGGTAACAAAATTGTCTATAAAAAAAGTTATCTATAGTTTTGACATACAAGCAACAGTTTTCACGAAAATTCGGTAGGAAAGTCATCCGTTTAGGAAATATTATTGGTCTGCTTCACAATACACATAAGGTGAAATATAATGTTCATGCATTGTGATTATACAGTAACGATAGGGCAAATCACCACAAATTACAATAACAATAGTTTTAATAAAAAAAATTTGTGTCAATCTCAGGGCTTATTAAAATGTTGTAATTAATATTTACAAAAATAAATGGTTTATTACTCTTTCTATTATTCATATGCAATCATATAAAATAAAGCTCCGGTCTAGCATGAGAAAAAACCCTTTTTTAAAGGGGTAGGTTCAACAACTTGATTACAATTACTTTTGAGTAGGGCTTATTAACATATATGTCAATTGCTCGAATTTGTATCTGACAGCTTTAACCTAAAAATTGACTGTACGCAAAGATGATCTGCTGATACAAGAAAACAGCGTAATTGAATTCAAACGGCAATAATTGAGAAAAAAGCCTCAGGTAAATTCAATGCAAATAATATAACGTAATTTCCGGCTAACCTGGTTTTGTTTCAGTGACGTAGGGACGCCGAAACCTGCATTTGTTTAGCTTCCTTGCAAGGGCAGCTCCGATGTCGGCTCGTAGAATGCAGGGACGCCACGGCAATTACCAACTTGGTGACAGCTTCCTGCTCCAAATTTCTGTACCTAGGCACTCAGTAGGGTCTGCTCAAAACGTAGAACATAAAATTCTAGCTGGCCGATGTCTCAACTATTCAAAAATTGGCCTCGATGTTAACCGCTCTTGGGCGAATCTTCACAGAGCTGATCCCTTCTCACTGGAATGTCTCACCACAACGAAAATTACACACACAGATGCACTGCAGATTGATGAATATGAAAAACCACTTTTTGGCTGCTACAAATAACTTTTTAATATGAAAATTTACAAAAAATTGGGAACACCTCTTGCACGCAGCACAAATTTTACAAGACTTGTTTAGTTATTATTAACAATTGAATAGCTCGTATCCTAGTAACCAAGATTTACAATTGTTTTATGAAATAAGTGTTGATGTAATAGTTTACTTAAGAACTAAACTGTCTTTTTCATGGAATTGTCAATCGTAACACTTTACTATGCTTTTACGCAATTAGTTTTTAAATGCACTGTTTCACATGTTTAGAATTAGCACTTCACTAATGTTCTTATCAAGCTTTCGTTAGCCTTACCATGCTCTTTGCAATTTTTGCTTCCTTGCACTGCTTTGCTCGTTTCTTTACCCGTCAACTGTCTTGCCGTTTGTTGGTGATATAATCTTTAATACTAACGCTCATATAATTTTTGTAACTACATAAACCATCTCTGTATTATGTTAAATTCACATTATTGTATTGACATAAACAAATCAAATCTGCCAGATACATAAATTAAGGTGTGCTTGCCATTCCGACATCAATATTATGAATAAAACGTTAAACATAACCCTTTTGATTCTGCCTTATCTAATGCTAACCTTATCATATCACGTGCGTTTATTAGTGTAAAATACTGGCTTTATCTTGCAATAAATAAAACATTTATTCTGTGCTCATTTTGAATTATTCTTTCAGTTTCATGTTAGTTGGGCAACCAGAATTGCTATGGGCAATAAAGCATTGCAATACTTGCAACAGGTCAATAATAAATACACCCGATCTGTATCAATACCATGGCCTACTCTAACTCCTTTCTTTTTGATCACGTGGTATTATACAAAAGCTGTTCTGTTAATTGTTAGTAAAACATTTGCATTAACTGAAAGTTCGTTCTTTCGACATTTTCCAGTTAGAATTTTAAGCGGTTTAAGAGAAAGCGTATAGGAATTAATTTTTATACGTTGCTGATAATCCACTAGGCCTTATGGAAGTGCTGCGAAGTGCTTCTCAGGTAACTGTTCGTAGTGGCAATTGAAGTGTGTGTCGCAATTGTATCTTGTTTAATTGATTACCGTTTATTGAGTCAGCATTTTGGTTATTCAATGCTAATACCGTTCTATCAGTCATCTCTATAGTTGATGTCAAGTTTACCACATTCTTAATAGATTAAGACGTTACATAATTTACATTTCTAACCATTACTAACCCATTTCGTATTTTTACATACTTAACTCTCATTCATTTAAATATTTTGCTAATACATTTCATGTTTGTTTAATTGTGGTTTTCTTTTGATGTTGTGTATGTATTTTTCCAGTGTAAAAGGAGTTTAACAAGCTGCTTAAGTTGTAATGCTAGCTCCTGTATAAATTTTATTAAACATTGAAAATGTATTTAAATTTATACATCGCCTAATCGAGCATTGCATCTATTTGGCGCATGGTTTTCCGATAACGCAAAGGCTGCCGCTATGCGCAAAATAGCACTGAATGATCGACCGCATCGTTTCCCACTCGAGGATACCTGATACGACTGTTCCAATGAAGCCGCCCGGAGGGTATATAAGAAGACTCCGCAACCAGTTTACTTCACTTGAGATTTTCCCACTTAAGTCCCTGGACGTGCCTGATTCAAAATCCTCTTCCGACCGGGTACTCCGACTGGCAGTTGAACTGTCTAACGGAGTAGACCTCCAACCCTTACCGGTCCAGGCTTCATGGGAGGTGGCAGCTGAACTGTCAGCCCTTAAGCTAAACTTTCCGTACCTCACCTGTAAAGCAAAGTCGCAAGAATTCAATTTTGCCTTGGTAGCTGAACTGTCTTCAGGCTAAAACCCTAGTTTGGCAGGTGAACTGTCTTGCAGGATTAACCGCTTACAGCGATTTCCTACTGAACAGAGATGCCTGAGAGGCTGTATCAGGACTCCGTTACTTTGCGCTGATTCTATCCGTCAAGCACGTAAACAAGACTGTGTTTACGTTTTAAACCAATGTAGTCAATGGTACTTGAAACGGACGGCAGTAGAGACACTAACCCTCGGAGCACAGCCTCATGCCCCGTGAATATTATGGCTTAGAAAGGGTAGTGAATGAATCAAACATTAAATGCAGATTGATTTTTATTATGAAAATAGACTAGTATTTATATAAAACTAAAAATGCTTAACGCAGTAACAATATCAAAGTTCATAATAGTGTAATAGAACGCGTTTAAAGGTCCGCAAGGACCGCAACTCAGCATGATAAGCTTTTATATTTCCGCATCGGTTAGCAGGCTGAGCGTTGAACTTGGCTTTCTAGGTCGCCGAGTTGCATTTTCACTTAATGTTGGCGAAACAATATTCGTTTAAGGTTTCGTAAATGGGAACTGAATTTTGCCTGTTTTAATTCAAGATTAAAACAGATATAAATTACGTATAAACTTGCGAAATTATGAAGTAAAACTGGAGGTTAAAACTGTTTGTTTATGAAATCAGAATTACATTTCGAACTTCTGACTGGCTTCGTAAATTTTGTTATTAAAATTTATGTGTGTTTAAACCAAGTTTAAACATATTGCCAATTTTAGGCCGAAGAAAAAGAAAAGGAAAACTATATTGTTTCTTCCACATTAAGGGTTCTTAAAGGATATTCTTCTACGGTTGACTGGCGTTGTTTGGATTGATGCTTCCTTCGGTTGATCCTTTTTCGAATGTAGTAGACTGCTCCTATTAGAATAGCCCCTCCCAATAGGCTGCTTGTTATCCCGCTGGATAGATAGGAGTGGTGGCGGATGGTTTTCCAAGTAATGTCCTTTAGGTGCTGCTGGAATTCCAATTGTGAAGTTTGTAGATCCTCGAAGTGGTCTGATTGTTTTAGAACTGGCTCCTCTGCAATTTCTGAAAAGGAGTTGGGTGTTATTGTGTTGGTAAAATTGATGCTGACGGCCTTGGAATATCCTGCGAGGATCTTGAATTTCTTGCTATGCCTGGGGGTTAACGTATTCTTTGGAGTTTGTATGATGCAGTCTGACGAGATCTGAATTACACCTGTAGTGTTGACATTGACTTCTTCCCTATTGCCACTACAAGTGATAGCTATTCGGGTTGGCTTGTTGACTACGAACATCCAGGTGTTTTCCATGTATAGTTGTTTCCAAATAATGGACTGGATCTGATGTCTTCGTAGGCTGCACTGACTAATTTCTGTTCGATGATATATATCATCAATGATGCAATTTGGGTTATTTTCAATTCCTTTCACGACTGTTGGACTGCAGATATACGTGTTTGGAGTAATTTGGAGATTTTCTTTGAATTCCTCATCTGTCTCTTGAAAATACATTTGTAAGTTGTAATCCACAGCGAAGATCCCTTTTGGTACGTCGATCACCCAGTAGGACCCATTGTTAATTTGGAGAGGAATTGGTGTCACCTTGATTAAGGTATATTCGGTTTTTTCTACTATGATGAAGTATCCTTGGACGTTGATGTAGATGTCATCATGTCCGATGTCGACCTTTAGGATTGGGGTCGGTAAAATTTCTAAATTTGGCGAGAGTTTACTGGTTGCATTTGCGAGGATTTGCTTGATTTGGGCAGGTGTTATTAACTCGTAAAAATTACCTTGTTGGAAATGAACGTTCAAAATGTTTGTGTGGTAATTGCACAGTTCACTAATAACATTTGTGGCGACTTGATAGACACTGATGATGTGGATATTTAATCGGTTGGAGTCGGTTGCCTTATACCACTTGTCCATGTTGTTGATCGCCCTGATTCCTTGGTTCAGCTTCTCTTGGAAATGTTCCAGTTTCTGATCGATTCGTTCTTCGGTCTCATTAAATCTTGAAAGTGCTGACAGCAAGAATTTGGATTGTTGACTGTCCATTTTTATTAATTCCTGTTGATTTTTGTCGAGTCTGTCAATATCTTGATAGACCTCGTCATTTACTCCGAAAATTGACGTTAGTACAGTCCCAAGCACTCCTCGTTTCTCTCGTCTTGCTATGATATCTTCCATGCCAGTTTTAATCCATTCCATATGCCTTTTTTGTTCCAGAAGATGATGCACCAATGTCTTGCATAACGTATCTTCGGACAGTTCTTTCGCAGAGTTGCAGAGGTCGTCGAATTTGTCCACCATGTCGGTAACTGTTTCGAAGTCTTCTTCGATCTTCCCCTCTCGAACTGGATTTCGATCCTGAATGTTCCTCGTTCAATCTTCCCGTGTCCAATATGCTCTACATAGTACCCGCCGTCTGGTTTTTGTATGTTGAATTCTGCCTTACTCGATGTATTTGTAGTAAGGAGAGTAAATATTAGTAGAAACATTTTCCATTTGGACGTGACAGTTTTCTTTGGTGCTGGGAATGATTGTGTGTGGGTGCTGTTGGCCGAAATTTTTTCTTCAGGCTCTGGTTCCTGCGATTCTTCGTTATTTGGTAATGGAATGATACTGCCTATGGAACGTTTTAATTGATGTCCTCCTGATTTCTGGATGGTTATTACTCGTACTGATCCATCGGTTGCAGGATGAATGTCGGCAACTCTCGCTAAGGGCCATTTACTAGGATTAATGTTTTCTTCTTTGATTAGCACTAGGTCACCAATTTTTATATTCTCCACCGGTTTCTTCCATTTGTTTCTTTGCTGCAATCCATGAAGGTAGTCTGAGCTCCATGATTTCCAAAAATCTTGCTTGATTTTTTGGATCAATCTCCAGCGATTTGACAGATTTGTAGATATTGGTGTGCTGATTGGGTCCGGTGGTGAGATTATCTCTCTTCCTATCAGGAAATGGCCTGGTGTCAATGCACTGGTGTCTTCAATATTGTTGCCTTGTGGGCACAGAGGACGTGAGTTTAAGCAGGCTTCTATTTGGCAAAGCAAAGTTGTTAATTCTTCGAATGTTAGAGTAGCGTTGCCAATGGTTCTCTTCAGATGATGCTTCATTGATTTTACTCCTGCTTCCCATATTCCTCCGAAGTGTGGGGCTACTGGGGGGATGAAGTGCCATTGAGTACCAATGGTGGATAAATTTTCTTGGATAACTGGGCCTTCCATTGCTTGACGGATTTCCTTGTCCAAGACCTTCCTTGCTCCAACGAAATTCGTTCCGTTGTCGCTATAAAGATGTGCACAGCGTCCTCTTCGGGCGATGAACCTCCTGAAGACTGCTAGGAAGCTGTTAGTTGTCATGTCGCTGACAGCTTCTAAGTGTATTGCCTTGGTTGATAGACAGACAAAAACAGCAATGTATCCCTTGGATGAAGAATGCCCTCTTCCTTTAGATGTTCGGATTTGTATTGGACCGGCATAGTCCACTCCTGAATGGAAGAATGGCGGGGTTGAATTAACTCTTGATGGTGGAAGATTCCCCATTAATTGCTGGGCTGCCTCTGCCTTGAATCGGATGCATCGAAAGCATTTCTTGATGCTGGAACTGACGGCTTTCTTTGCGTTGATGATCCAATATTTTCTTCGGACATAGGACAGTGTGAGCTGAGTGCCACCGTGTAAGGTGCGTAAATGTGCCTCATGGATTATTAATTTGGAAATATGATCGGAATAAGGAAGGATAATTGGGTGTTTTTCGTGGTAGGATAGGTTCGAATTTTCTAGTCTTCCTCCAACACGTACGATTCCATGTTGATCGATGAATGGATTGAGATTTGCGAGTTTGTTGTTGGAGTCCACACATTTTCTCTTTTGGAGTTGAGATCCTGTTGCCTTCAAAATAGGATCACTTCCTTGGACGACCTTGATGAGTGTGAGGATGGTGTCTTCCATTTCTTTAACTGATAGACATCCTGGTTGAATGGGAAGACGCCTACACTTGTTGATGAATCTTCGGCAATAGGACACAACTCGTACCATTCTTGTCAGAGACGAGAAGCGATGAATAATCTCGTTCTCGTCTTGATGAACTGTGGCTTGATGCACAGTGTAACCTTTTGCTTCTTCATTGGTTGTGGCGGTGTCTGGTTGGCACGGCCATAACTCTTTGTTAATTAACCAACTTGGACCATCCCACCATAGTTTATGTTCCTTTAATTTCCCTGGACTAGTACCTCTGGAGATGACGTCTGCAGGATTTTCTTCTGACTTGACGTGGTTCCAATGTTGGGCCGGAATCAGGTGGTTGATTTCGGCTACACGGTTGGCGACGAATGTCTTCCATCTTACTGGATCTCCCTTAATCCAACCTAGTGTGACCATGGAATCGGTCCAGGCGAAGATAGATACCTTAGGAATGTCCAGTGCTGTAATTACCCGTTGTAATAGATTAGAAAGTAGTACTGCTGCGCAGAGTTCTAGTCTGGGTAGGGTTGCCTTTGCCCTAGCTGGTGCCACTTTGGATTTGGCTATTAATAATGATACCTTGGATTGTCCTGATGACGTGATGACTCTGGAGTAGACCACGGCTCCAATAGCTCTTTCGGAAGCGTCACAGAATCCATGTAGTTCCATTTGGGCTTCCCTTTTGGTAAAAAGCCACCTTGGTAAAGTAATTTCTTCTACTGATTTGAGTTGAGATTTAAATGTTTCCCATTTGCCTTGGATACATTCTGAGACTGGGTCGTCCCACTTGACATTTTCGAGCCATAGCTCTTGGATGAGTAGTTTAGCAGTGATGATGATGGGTGCTAACCAACCCAAAGGGTCGAAAATTTTAGCGACTTCGGATAATATGCTGCGTTTTGTGGATCCCTTTTGCTTCACATCCACCTTGAAGCAAAACACGTCTTCATATGGAGACCAGTGAACGCCCAATGACTTCTTTAAGCCGTCCTCACTTATTTCGAGGTAGGTTTGCTCCTTCAATTCTTCGGGTAGTTCTTGTATGATGGCTAATTCATTACTGCACCATTTATGTAGGGTAAAGCCTCCACGTTTTAATAAGGAAATTAACTGACCTTGCTGCTTGATTGCTTCTTCTAAAGTGTCGGCTCCGGAGAGTACATCGTTCACATAGAAATCTCTCTTCACAACTTCCGCTGCTAATGGAAAAGAAGATTTTTCGTCCTCTGCTAATTGGTGCAAGGTTCGGATGGCCAGATAGGGAGCTGATGCGGTTCCATACGTGACGGTGCATAACCTGTATTCCCTGATTGGCTGTGATTGATCGAATCTCCATAAGATTCGTTGATACTCCTGGTCTTGGCTGTCCATCTTGATTTGTCGGTACATTTTCTCAATGTCCGCAGAGAAGACGACCTTGTGAGTTCTCCATCGGAGTAGAATGTCGACCAGTTCTTGCTGAAGTTTCGGTCCAGCATACATGACTTCGTTTAAGGACTTTCCATAAGATGCCTTGTTCGAAGCGTCGAAGACGACACGGAGCTTCGTTGATGAACTTGCTTCTCGAATTACGCCGTGGTGTGGGATGTAATACTTGCCATTGTTTTCTTGCTTCTTTTCTACTCTTTCCATATGTCCTAGATCTAGATATTCTTGCATGAATTTCTTGTATTGGATTTCTAGATCTTGGTCTTGTCTCAGCTTCTTTTCCAGATGTAGTAATCTTGCCAATGCCGAAGGTTTGGATTTTCCCATGCTCTCTGGAGTTTGCTTAAATGGAATCTTGACTATGTATCTGCCATCCTGGTCTCGTTGCACTGTGTCTGTGAATTTATTCTCACATACCTGGTCGTCTGGGGAAATTTTTCGTTTAGTGGAAACTTCTTCCATGTTCCAGAATTTTTGTAACTGCTCATCTTCTTCGATTTTGGCAACCATGGTGTTGACTTTAATGATTTCGTTATGTTGTCTTCCAATGGTTCCAGATAAGATCCAGCCCAGCTCGGTATTTTGTCCTAAGATGCCATCCTTGGTTTTAGTGATTCCTTCTAGAATTATTTTTGAATATTCTTCGGCTCCTAGAATTATGTCTATGGGGCCAGGTTGGTTGAAGGTTGGATCGGCGATAAAAATATTGCTCCAGGAATTGATATTTATGTTTGGGATAGGGGATGAAGGCATGGCTTTGGTAAGTTTGGGAAGTATTAGTAAATTTACAGGTAGGGAAAAGTTACTTGAAAATCTAGGTGTGATCAAACCTGGGATTTTCCATTTGGCAATTTTTGGCTCGCTGTTCCCAATTCCTGTGATTTCAGCTCGAACTTTGGTCCTGGGTAACCCCAATAATTCGGCTGATGCTTCCGTGATAAACGACCCCTGAGACCCGGGATCTATTAATACTCGTAGTAGATGAGTCATCCCGGATGCTGCCTTTACTTGAACCATTGCTGTGGCAAGTAGAACTTGGCTCTCCTGTGCGCCTACATTGGCGGTGATGATGTCCGACTTCGGCTTCTTTTCTGGAGCGTTGGAAGTCTTCATAGCTGCTGCATGAGCTGACGTTCTCATCCTTTGGGCAGGGAGCGGCCTTGATGGTGGCTGCGCCTTATGAAGCAGAGTATGATGCGGGAAGCGACAGATCCTACAATTAAAATAGGCACGACATGGAATATTTGAATCGTGCCGCAAGCATCGATAGCACAATCGATTGGTTTTTACTGCTTCTAGTTTTTCATGGGTAGGTAGCCTCTGGAATTGACTACAGTTGTCGATGTAATGATCTCCATGGCACAGCTTGCAATTTAGGGATGCGGAAGCGTAATTCTTCTGTGGTCTTTCCTGCGCGGGCTTTCGAGCTCCATCTATGGATTCTAGGGATTGGAACCGCACTTGCAGGAAAGCCATTAAATTTTGGTGATCCTGGACTTCATTTGGACATTGAAGCGACTGTTCATATAATTTGTTGGTTTCAGGATCCCATTTTCGAGCGATAGCTCTGTTAATCCACGGACCCCAACTGTCCGTGGAGATGCCTAAATTTTTGATTGCCTCCACACATTCCTTGATGGAGTCGTGCAATCGTTTTAACCCTTGGGCTGACTCTTTGGAGAGGACCGGCAGATCGAATATGGTATCTAGCAATTTAGTTAAAATAAGGCGATTATTTTGATACCTTTGTTGCAGCAGATTCCAGGCGGTGTTGTAGTTTGCTTGGGTAACAGCTAGATGCTGGATCAGTCGGCTTGGCTCTCCCTTAAGATGCGTCTTTAAATATTGCATCTTGATGACATCGTCCATATTCTGGTTGTCATCTACTAATTTGGTGAACAGGTCCTTGAAAGTGGCCCATTCCTCATAATTTCCCTCGTATATGGGGATTTTGACTTGAGGAAGCGAGATGGCTGCTGCTTGCTCGTTCCTTGTTGGCGCTTGCAATAAAATAATTAAATTTCTGTACCTGTCTTCCAATGTAGTATATTCAGGACTGAAGTGCATTTGTTCTGAAGCCATGTCGTTTGACATAACTTCTTCGTCCATCTCGACCACACGATCCCATTTTTCTCTTAATTCCCTTGTCGTGATGGCGGGCCTCCCTAATTCTTGTGTTAGCTCGGCGTCGTCCATCGCTTGCTTAAAATTCTGGATCCGAATCTGCAGTTTTCGGATACGAACCTTTTGCTCGGGGTTAGCCACCATTTCCTCTTGTGTTCTGCTTGCGGAGGGGTTGGAAATTTCCGTTGCTTTTGAACAGCTCTGCAAGTAACTTTTTGCTTCGCCGTATATGGCTTTAATTTGGTCGTAATACCCTGTTTTAAAATAATTATGAGTTGGAATACTTAGCTGCCCCATTTCTGCATGATTTTTAGTTGCAGCGTTCCAAAGATCGTCTAGCGTTTTGTTGCGACTGGCGATGTAGGCTTCATTTTTTCGGCTGGCAGGGTCCTTTTTGCTGTTGGATAATATTTGCTTTATCTTCTGCGCGAGCTCTTCTTGGGCGATAGCTAAGTTGTTGAATTCCTCCATGTTGTTGGCCATTTTTCTGGGAACTGGGTGGTTGGCAGATGTTGTCTTCTTCTCGGGATGTGTTTTTTCGTTAGTTGGAGACAGATCCGGCTCGAAGGACCATGAACAGAGATGCCTGAGAGGCTGTATCAGGACTCCGTTACTTTGCGCTGATTCTATCCGTCAAGCACGTAAACAAGACTGTGTTTACGTTTTAAACCAATGTAGTCAATGGTACTTGAAACGGACGGCAGTAGAGACACTAACCCTCGGAGCACAGCCTCATGCCCCGTGAATATTATGGCTTAGAAAGGGTAGTGAATGAATCAAACATTAAATGCAGATTGATTTTTATTATGAAAATAGACTAGTATTTATATAAAACTAAAAATGCTTAACGCAGTAACAATATCAAAGTTCATAATAGTGTAATAGAACGCGTTTAAAGGTCCGCAAAGACCGCAACTCAGCATGATAAGCTTTTATATTTCCGCATCGGTTTGCAGGCTGAGCGTTGAACTTGGCTTTTCTAGGTCGCCGAGTTGCATTTTCACTTAATGTTGGCGAAACAATATTCGTTTAAGGTTTCGTAAATGGGAACTGAATTTTGCCTGTTTTAATTCAAGATTAAAACAGATATAAATTACGTATAAACTTGCGAAATTATGAAGTAAAACTGGAGGTTAAAACTGTTTGTTTATGAAATCAGAATTACATTTCGAACTTCTGACTGGCTTCGTAAATTTTGTTATTAAAATTTATGTGTGTTTAAACCAAGTTTAAACAGGTACAGTAATTAATAACAATTGTATAATGATTTCGGAGGCTTTCACGGCCATTGTCATTAACTAACAAACAACTTCCGGGATTGGACCGTGTCATGATTGAGGTCGATGTGTTCCATTTCTCTGGTTATGAAATAAATGGATTTTTGTTCATTTTTATCTTTGAGTTTAATTAATCGCTGCCTCACTTTTCTTAAAAATACCTTGAGTGTTTAAATAAAAGAAAAAAGTGCTAGTCAAGGAGTTTTCATCAGAGAATTGTAAGTTTTGTAAAGAAATCTGACTTCAAGGAGTTGGTTTTTGTTAAGAGTGTGTACGGAGTAACCTTCTGTCAGCAATTTTATATGCTATGGATCTCATACGGCTAGCTTGCTAGTCTATAATGGCGTCCAAATTAAATATAAGCCAATAGACTCAGACAGGCTGTTGAGGTCAGGTGAACCCAACCCTAACGCTGAGATATTCGTGGGCCGACTGGTCGCTTTTTATCGCTGACCTCCCGACTCCGTTCGCTGCTGTAAACACCGTTTTATACCGTAACATACTTCTGGACAGGGGCATTGCCTCTCTTAATTGTTGTTTTCCTCCAGATAATCAATGAGAATAATGGACCTATGTTTCGTTCATGGTATTATACCGATCAAGAAAATTATGTTTGGCTTGTTTATAGAAGATATTTGCATCCGCTTTTGGGTTGTCGTCATTATTTGCGGCACTTTTTTAAGTTACCCAATATTAGTCCGAACCTTGTGGACTTTGTGATATGAGAACCCCTTTTCATTTTCTATTTGTCTCGACTCTTAGTTTTCCATTGTCAAATCATGGATTTTTGCGACATTTTCTTTAATAGTGGTTTTTACTGGATAAACCCAACCATATTCATCTCCGCAGGATGTCTTGCCATAGATAAACTCTCGACACCACCGTTTCACAATATCATGTGCCAGGGCACAGTTACCAAACGCATTTGATCATTTCTGGTGAATTTGGCTCAGAATAGGTTCCTTTTGTTATTGTAAGCGTTGTCCACACTTTTTCCCTGCAATAAGTAATTACGTCAGTCTTTAACGAATCTGATACATACTTGTCGAAATACAGCTTTAACAAGACACTTTTGACAGAGATGACTCAGCGGTTCATTGATGATAAGAAACCGTTGAGAGTCATTGCAGTTGCAAAAGAACGATATCATGAATATATTCAACATGCTTTTTCTCTAAAAGAGCTTTGTTTTAAAGAAGAACTGTCGGTGGTTAAATTTTGTTTACAGAATAATTCAGAACTTTAACATTTTTCAAGGAATCTACTGTCAGAACGTAGTTTTGACAGTAATCCTTAAGTCACTATACGAGCGTTTTATTGTTGTACGTACAAGACTGTAGCGTATAGAAGTTAACCTTTTTTGTTCGCACTAGAATACATCGCTTTTTAAAGCCGCCCGCAAAACGCTTACCGTTGAAAGACTCCGATACAAATCGAATGCTCAATTCGGGTAGCTAATCGCAGTTTTCCGAATCATTTCCCGAAATATGGCGGAAAATTAGTGGTGCGCTTGACTGCCGATAATAATTTGTCCGTTTCGGGCGCAGTTCCTCAAAGCCGCACGCAAATAACGAATTAGAGGGTGCAGAGCGGGATATCAAGAAAGCAGAGATAATATCCACTACACGCCTAAGGAGCTGCCAAGCGGAAAAGGGATGCGTGAAAATTTGTCGTTAATGGCTCAGCCGGGTTTCCCGGTGAGAAATGCGACCTGGAATTGGAACGAAAAATATGCGGAGGTGGAAAATTGTGTAGTGAGGATTCGAGAGCAAACGAGCTTTTTGTATTTTTATTAATCATGTGGTGGGTGGGCGATTATATTGACTTTACGATTGGACTGGCTTTCTGCTACATGGAGTATACTGCGTGGAAACTAATGAACAGTTTAACTAAAACAGTAGAAAGTTTTATTTTATGTTATATGTCTGAGTTAATACCGTATGCATAAAAAGCGTTACCTTTAGGTAAGATATAAAATAGGACTATTAAACAGCAGTAATTTTTTTGTTAGAACTAGGAACTAGGATGGATGATTGAATCTTAGCAAAACCAATAATGTGGACTCATTTGTAATGAGCCGCAAAGTTAAAGTGAAAACCAGCAACGAATCGTTTTTTAAAGACAACCTTCTTTGAAAATTTTTATTAAAACGACCAAATTCATCTTTTTGCTTTGATTTTGAAAAATCTAACATATCCTGTATCCCAGAAAGTTTTTGAGTGGAATATAAGTTTAAAAATCTAGTGTTATACACGCACACAACTTCCTTTTACAGTAATCTTATAATTAGCCAAAACATTTATTTTAAATTTTTAAGCATTTGTCAAAAATTTTCAAAAAATTACCAATTCTACGAAAACAGTACAAAATAGCGCGTTAGTTGGAGAGACAAATTTTCTCTAGAATTTTAAGCTAAATTCAAAAATGTAATAATATACCGGGTGTTCTATTGAAACTAGGAGTTAATAAAAAATGGAAAAAAAAGAAAAGAAACCCGTTTTAGAAGTATTCAACTGGAAAATCACCTATCTCACATCAATACACATTAAAAATGTAATAAAAATGTGAAGAAAAAATCGAAAAAACTGAAAAATCACAAGAGTAAACACCTACTTCCGGTTATGCGATGTTCTTCAAAAGCTTGGTGTCGCATCTACACAGTACACAAAACTTATCTATGAAGTTTCAACGCCATACCGCTTTTCGTTTTTGAGAGACAGACACACAGACAGACCAATGAAAAAATAAATGTTTTTTGGGTTCAGGGGACTCCAAAACGTGAAGATCTGTTGAAAACTCGATTTCGAATTTTTGGGGTAAATCCAATACTTCCTTTATTGTAAAAGGAAGTAAAAATCATTTCTCTGTTGAAGCGCTTTATCCAAAGTCACTTTGATATGGAAGAAAAGTCTTTGCTACTAACATTTCTATTTTCAATGGAAGCATCACTGTTAAAATGTTACGAAAAAAGTTAACTTTGGAAAAATATAATTTATCTTCTGTTTTAGAATGTTTTAGAAGTTGTTTTTAAGGTATAAGTCGCTTAAAAGAAATTTCCTTTGTTTCATCTCTTATCTATGTTTCTGAGGAAAAGCTTCTGCTGCTTATATTACTCCTTTCAATGGAAACAACAATGTCAGAATTTTTCATATTAAAAAATCTGGCAAATGTACCTTCTGTTCCACAAAGTCGTGTTTAAGTAATCTATAATTTTTGGTATACACAATCATGGCTAAACTTAAAATTACTACTCCAGGATTTCATAAGGAGCTATTCGGCGTTGACAGATCTTTAGGTGCATGGAAGTCGTCTTCAAGAAAGTGTACGATTTATAATCTCCACTGTAATCCTATTATTTGTCTAAAATTTCAAACTTCCAGAAATTCCAATTTATTACTAGGTGTACAGTTTTCTTCATATATCAATGTCAACATGTTTAGATAAGGAATTTAATAATTTAGACCTTAGAATCATTAAAAAGTAAAAATGAATGTTATTTTTAGCTATTTTGTTTGGACGTAGATGAACTGATGAAACAAAAATCCCCAGTCTACAAGAATAAGAATTCACTTCTAAAATTAAAACTCGAGCTAAAAAATATGTTAAAATAAATCCACCACGTCATATGTTGTTGTATAACAGCGTGTGTTTAATTTGAAGAATTAAGACTTTGAATTTAGAAAAGGATACAAAATTATTTATTTGAGCATATTAATGTGTGGATATATTTTTTGGTATTATCCAAAAGAGAAGAAGTATAGATTGTTGCATTTATTAAGTTCCCTGTCGCACCTTTTTCCTTTCTGGGTACCATGTCGAACGCTTTTACAAGGTCTACGAAGCAAACAAAGAGTTTTTTACCGTACTTCATGCTTTTTTCTAACATGTTTGACGCGTGCTTCTTTCTCCCCTGAAGACGCTTTAGGATTATATTATTTTTTGTGTATCTATAGTGTTGTCGTTGATCTCTTCTCAAGTATTTGTTCGTAAACCCTTCCACTACGATCAGTAGTGATTTTCAGAACATCTATTGTCAGTCTTTTTATGGGACGGTATTACTATTTCCCAATTTCCTAGCATTATGTTTTCTCTCCAAGCTAGCTGGAATAATTTATGCAGTTGATGCAGCCCAGACGCCCCTATGTATCTTAGCATATCTGGTTTTATTTTATCATTATCATGGCCGGCCACTTAGCTCATCTATAGTCTCTTTATTGCTTCTTCCATTTTTTAAGCTAATCTCCTCATCTTCGCCTTCTACTACCCTCTCTGCATCTTGAATTGATCGACTTTGTGCGCCCCTCCCCTAGCAATTATTCGAGATACTTGCGCCAGCTTCTGAAAATGTTTTTCTCATTTGTGAGGGCTTTACCGTTTTTCTCTTGAGTGGCACAACGGCTTTTTTTGCTTCGTCGCAGTGTACTAATTAGTTTTCAGAAGTTTAAAGCTGATATTATATGCAAATGTATATTTTCTATAATTGATATGCCAGCGAAACTTTTTGCATATGTATACTAATTATGTGAAAACAAATCGTTTAAGCCACATTTCATTTTGCATATTTTGCATATTTATACGTTTTTGTGCATAACTTCTGGATTTTGCATATTTGGTTATATTTAGCAATAATTTGTAATGTATGAACTTTTTGAGATTTTTTTGTAAAATTTACTATTAAATTAATATAATTTTTGTGTGTGACTAAGATATATACTTTCACTTTCTGCCCGCTACTCAACCCTGCTTACAGCACAACAAATAAATAAAGTTAGTCAGATAGCACAGAGTTGGGGTAGTTCATGCAACTGCAAGTTTGAACGTAAATTTCAATCCGTATTTACGTTTGCAAAGAAATGCTGGTAGTAATGAGTTTAGTTGAATAGAAAAGGCTAAGGGCAGAGCTCGTTTTTCATAGATTGGAGTCGATAATTTTAAATTAGCCAAAAATAAGAGGTTTGTGCAAAATTAAAGCCGAACCGATATAAATAGAACTGTCACAGAAAGGTTTATAATATGCGCGTGTTAAATGAAGCGTAGATGTCAGAATAATTAAATGGGATATGTTTTATGAGCATTTTAGATAAAGGTAATAGAAGCAGAATTATTATAATACGTTGCAACGAGCATAAATCAGGCAGAACATGGCGATTATAATATGTAACAGCAATATTCGAAAATTTGGTGAATAACGAACAGTTAATTAAGAAGCTACAAGAAATGGACACAACAGGATGTGAAACAAATTAGTGCAGGAACTGAACAATTAAAAAAACAAGGCAGTGTAATTACGCGAGTGAAAGACAATTTAAATAACACAAAGTGAGTGGCGCTATGACACAGTTTAAAACCAAAATTAAAAGAACACTATTTTAGAAATAAGAATTTTATACATAATTTTAGTTATAAGTAAATTTCGGTAAGAAGTTTTTGTATTGTATTTGGTCAATTTCCGATTTGTATAACCTAGATAGGCAATTGTTATTAACGACCAACATAGAGAGACAATTGAACAAAATGATTAATGACAGGCAGTTTTATGTGCTCTCAGAAAATTACAATTTTTATATAGTAAACCATCAATTTTATAAATAAAAAGTGCACCTTTGTGCCAAGTAATTACCAGTGCACCTGTGAGAGTGTGGGGAACATTTTTCCTCACCAAAAATAATTTATCAACGTGACCACATTCCGAGGACTTTGAGCAGTTCCCGAACATCAGCCAGGGCACATTTTGAGTTCCTGAGCCCAAGACTACAGCAGCAGCATACCAGCACAGCGTATAGGAGGCTCCCACAACACCAGCAACACCGCGGAACCCCGCAACAGGCAGAAACCAGGAGCAGCTGTCCGAGAGAGCTACCGCAGCCCTGCAAAGAAGTCAGGTTAGTTTTTCAACCAAAGTAACGGCGTTAGCAAGCGGAAATTCGCATGACTACTAGAGCAAACCTTCATGAACGAGACCCAGGCAGAGTTACGCACCCATCAAAAATCAAATATCCAGTCATTGCCATAATCAAGTTTGAGGTTATGTTGATCCCATAGCGACGCTCCAAAAATAAATTAATGTTGTAACAACGAAGTGGAGGTTTTTGCCTGCAAACAAATGAGAATCAGTGACGCTAAGAGCGCGATAATTCAAAATTTACCTGATAAATCGCTCATAAAACACCTTTTGTTAGTTTAAATCATTTTGACAGCAATAGCGTCTGCGTGCTTGAGTTACATTTATATTCCAGTGGCGTACCACATGAATTTAATATTAATGTACCGGTGAATCCAACCCTGAGGTACGAGTCATCTTGCTTTACCTAGCTAGTCTCTGTAAGATTAAATTGCAGATGTATGAAATATAATAAAGTGCACAATACTGTTTACTTTATAAATAATTAACGAACCCAGTGAGTATTTTTAGTCAGTCGAAATTTGTCCCAAATAAAAGAATATTTGCAGGTAGTGTTAATTGCTATTTGTTTTATCATCTTCATTATAATATTATAAACACAAGTCACTAACCATTGCAATAAATCATTGTCTATTGAATAAATCGTAGCAGTCTGATTGTAACATGGAAGCCGTCAGCTCTTTGGAAAAAT
Organism: Agriotes lineatus; assembly: GCA_940337035.1. NCBI lineage: Eukaryota > Metazoa > Arthropoda > Insecta > Coleoptera > Elateridae > Agriotes > Agriotes lineatus. The sequence continues at coordinate 51,923 of CALNHX010006751.1, forward strand.
ATTACGAGAAGTATTTCTATGAATTTTCAAAGTTATTTCCATGGTTTGGTTGCAATCGTATGGATATCACCGTTACGCTAGATGGACTTTATAACTAATACAAAACTACGACTTCCAGACGGGAAGAGTTGGTTTGATGACAATGTGATGGAGCCCATCGAGGAGCATTTAAAAATGTTGAGATTAGATTAGAAGGTGAATGTGTGAAGAAAATCGTATATGATTTATGGTGATGTCCGCCTCCCCATCTGTTAAATGTTTGCATTATGAGCCAACGGTCTGCGTCATACTATGAATATCGAATGCAATTCATGAAATTGTTAGTATAATAGAAGAGTTAAAAGAAGCAGGAATAATTGAATAAATCCAGTTCGACATTATCGGAAACAGCACGAGGAGATCGTGACACCTCAGACAGAGATTACAACACCTCTACCACAATAATTGACTGGTGTATAATATATTTGTAATAATTTTATACATGTACATTAGACAAATAAAATACAATTATATTTACAATTGTCGTTTTATTATACCGTCGTGCCCATAAAACCGTTACAGGAACATGACAGGTTGACCAGTGGTCTATTTATTCATCGTTGCAAATTGTCAGACCCTGATAATGGAGGCCATTGATCCCCTGACGTTCTGTAGTAATAATTTTGAAAGCGCTAAATTAAGATCTGTTTCAGTATTAATATCCAACTCCCTCTTCTTACTTCGTTAATAGTATGTCTGTCTGCCTGCTTGCCTGCCTGCCTGCCTGCCTGCCTGTCTACCTGTCTATCTGTCTAGCTGTCTACCTGTCTAGCTGTCTACCTGTCTAGCTGTCTACCTGTCTACCTGTCTACCTGCCTACCTGTCTACCTGTCTAACCAGTGCTTTCGAACCTATATTAAAACAATCGAATCTAAAATTTGCGTCTTACGTAAAAGAAAACAATATGCAATTAAATGGTACTGCTGCTAATAGCGGTATAGAAATATCCAAAATTTTTAACTCAGTTTACACTCCGAACTGTAACCTGTAAATCTCTACAGCATAATAATATTTCTTTAGCAACTTGCTTATTGCGAAAGTGAGGGATGCTGTCCTTCTGTACATAGATCCAACAGCAAAGCGGAATAAATAACTATCGCCAAATTTCGAAACCATGCGTATTTAATAAAGTACACGAAAAAACATGTAATATTTTCATTCGGTATTTACAAACAGTGTCGTGGATTTCCCAATGTCTGTAAATTTTCAATCAATTTTAAGCAAATTTCTTAACCACACATTTATTTTCTAGCAACCTTGTACATTCACAGATTTTCCCGTCAAAAACCTGATCATAATTTAAATTTACCGTCAAAACCTGAGTAGAATTTGAATTTCCCACCAAAACTCTGATCATAATTTGAATTTACCGTCAAAACCTACGCAGAATTTGAATTTACCGCCAAACCTGCGCAGAATTTAAATTTCCCGCCAAAACTGTGCAGAAACCATCTCGCAGACCCCCGCGCAGACCTGTGCAGAAACCTCCGAGCAGACTCCCGCGTAGATCTGTGCCCGCGCTGACCTGTGCAGAAACTCCAGACAACAATAACATCCGGTTTTTTTAGCAACCTTGCACATTCCCAGACGCTCACATCCGCAGGTCTGGACAGGTATTGAGATTTTCTCTTATACATCTCATTTTTAACCAATCTAGATAAGTTTTTATCCAGCAAAATGAAACTTTCTCTCACCATTGGGTATTGTGTATAGCATCCTTATTAATTAGAGTTTTTTTTACTAATATATTGCAGTGATCTAGCTTTTACTTGGCTTTATTTTATTTTATTCTTATTTTCTGGGTTTTATTTTAAAATTTTTGATTTTATTCTTACCTTTTGTGCATAGTCTTTAGCATTGTAATAACCTTAGTTATTCAACTCTAATCGACTTTAAAAATCAGAGTAAGACATAAACCATGTATACCGAATATAGCACAATTGCATTTATTAAGTAATTAATAACTGCCTGTATCATGCGTTTAACAACTTTGTTAATACTATTTGATAAATACTTAATTTTAGTTAATTCAATTTTGGATTAATATTACTGTCTGTTTATATCTTCTATAGTCTTCTATACGTCAGATATCTCTGCTACAACTATGCTCGTTGCATCCAAAAACTGGACTATTTACGAATGATTTACAAATACCGTTGTAAGAAACCGAAATTCCAATGATAAAACTAAACCACCACTCCTTTTAGGAACAGTATTTTAAGCTGCTTTTTATTTTTGTAGTTATTGAATGCTTTTCCTTAAGTATTTATAAACCTTGAGTTTTTAAAATAAGTTGCATTATCTGCTAATATTTTCTTTGGTTTTACAAATTCAATAAGATATTCATTTAAATTTGTTCAAAAACATTTTTGAGTGTTGCATCTTTTAGCTGGAAAATAATCTCACATATTTCGTAAATATACTACCATAACATTCTTAAAGCCAAGGTGCTAACACAAGAACAAAGGTGTCTGTTTTTGCGAGATTGGTATGCGGAAGTTGCAGACGCTTCAAGATAACTGAAAAATGCCGGGTGGTTAAAAATGTGATCCCACACGATTCTTTTATCGCCCTGTTCTGTATTATAAAATTCTGCTGTTTAAGACTCCACCGTACTTGTGTGTGTTAGCTTCCTACCAGAGTTTACTACTAGAATTATATATTTGTATAAGATTGACTAAACTACATCAAACTTTTACTAATATATTGCTTTATTTGACTTTATTTAATTTAATTCTTATTAACTGTATAGTAGATATAGGACAATTGTATTTATTAAGTAATTAATAACTACCTGTATCATACGTTTGACAACTTTGCTAATAATAATATTTGATAAATACTTAATTTTTAGTTAATTTTAGATTAATATTACTGGCTGTTAGACCAGTGCTTCTCAAACTATTTAATGTGGCGAACCCGTATTATTTTTACTAATGTATGACGGACCGCTACATTTATTAACAAATGAACCAATAACGAAATATAAGTAAGTTATTCATAGACTTTCAGACTGTACAAATCGTTAATTAGACCGGTCGTGTGTTATGGATGTGAAAGTTGGACATTAACAAAAAGAAGCGAGGAACTACTTAATAGGTTCGAGCGAAAAGTGTTGAGAATGATCTTTGGACCGGTTTTTGATAGAGAACTAAACCAATGGCGAACACGAATGAATTATGAAGTAGTAAGGCTAAATGATGGACAGGACATGGTAGGATGGGTTAAAAGACAAAGAATTAAATGGCTGGGTCACGTATGGAGGATGCCCGATACAAGAATTGCCAGAAGAGTTTTTATGAACGATCCTGACGGACGACGCCCCAGGGGTAGACCACGCAGTAGGTGGAAAGACAACCTAACAAATGATCTAAAACAACTCAGAGTGCGAAACTGGACTGTCCAAGCAAGTAACAGAGACAGATGGAAGGCTGTGGTAGAAGAAGCCAAGGTTCTACAAGGACCCTAGAGCTGTGTGTGTGTGTGTGTATTCATAGACTTTAAAAGATGTAAGGAAATTTTTAATTTGTATGAATGTACGTCTAACTTTGCGTTATTTTCTCGATTCCGAATTACGATTCCGCCTGTATATAAGTATCTCGAATTTTGTGCATGCATTCAGTTGTTTTCTAGGGGCACACATCTGTGTTATCGGTCCAGTCTGCGTGCCCGCCACGCACGTGTTTCTTATCGATCCGCCGCAGACGTGAATTTGTCGAATAAGCGCCTACGTTTTGAGTCAGAAGAAAAGACAGTTGCCGTGTGTTAGAGAGAGCGAGTACGAATATGGGACCCCACTATTTATCGCTTGCGAAGCTCTTCGCGGGTTTTCTAGACAGAATTGGCCCCGCGTGACGAGAAGCAACAAGTGATTTGGAAGTTGTCGTCCCGCCACGCACTCTTCGGGGTGGCGTAGGCGAGGGTTTACGTTTGTGTATTGTGTGATTAACGGCTAACGGTTTGTTCCTTTGGTGTGTGTGTGTGGGTCTGTACCGCCTGTTGTGTTCCGTTATTTGAACTCCCGCCGATCCAACACAAATGTTATGCGTTTCGCATTTCATAGGTTCATTGAACTACACTTGGTTGCGGTGGCTGCTGGGCGAACTTAACGTTGTTGTTTATTGATGTGAGCCTTGAGGTTTTCGTTATCGTGGGGCGGCAACCCCTAAAACGTCGTTTGGCGGACTCTTCGTGAAAACCCAGTATCGGCTTACCAGGTTTCGCGGAGCTCTCTCTTTTCATTCTGCCAATTTCCGTGCGGGCTTCGATTTTGCCTTTGTTAGGGGGATTATCTCAGGTTTCACCTCTTCGGCCATGAACCGCTGTTTTGAAGCAGTTTCACTAGATGTTAGAGCAGTGGTCTTGAACGGCAGCCTTTTGCAGCAACGCAGGACGTCGATTGCAGCTAAGCCAAGCTTCTTAAAGGAAATATTTTTATTGTAGTAGCTTTTACAGTGCCGAATTTTAAGTGTACCGAGTGTTTCGGCGAAGTGCCAGACAGTTTGAGTAACGTTGCGGTCATAGTAACATTTATTGTTTGCACCATTGCATTTGCTAAAGCTTTTATAGTTGTTTACCTGTCAGTTTAATATTACCGTCAGATTACATGATCCTTTTCAACTTTACATAGTGGCAGATAAAGTATGTGTCGCATTTGTACCATGTTTAGTTGATTACCGCCTTTTATTGCTGAATGTGATAAATGGGCTTCTTATTATTGGTCAATTTAACTATCCATGGTTCAACTGATGACAGCGCCACGCGAAATAGATGAACTTTCATACTATTCCTATATTCTGGTGTGGTAGACTAACAATAGAATCGAGTCGATTATCAAAATCAACAATCGCCTTCGCGGACCGGCAACATCTTGCTCACGGACCGGCACCGGTCCGCGGACCACCACTTTGAGTAACACTGTGTTAAACTATAGAAAATATCTGTCCAAACCCGGGGGGAGCGTGGGTTCGAACCCCACACATGGCAATTCTTTTTGTTTGTCTAACAGACAACAATACTTGACAAATTTATTTCAAGATAATTTTATACATCAGCAAAATTTTCCAAACAAAGACACCATTCAATTTAGCGGTTGTGCAGATTTTTCTCAAACAATGGGTTTCATTGTTCAATTTTTACCAGTCTTGCACATTTTCAAACAAGTTTGGACAGGCTTGAATCCTTAGACAATAACATCCGGTTTATCTGATAATGGAGGTCAGCAAAAATTCCTCCAGACAACAAAGACTTCATTGTCCAATTATTTTTAAGCGATCGTGCAGATTTTAAAACAATGGACGTCATTGTTTAATTGGTAGACAATAACATCCTGCATCTGCAAGTCTCAACAAGTTTTTGCATTCCCAGACGATGACTCACAACCTGTTGAACGTGTGAAAATTTTGATAAGCGTAGGAATAAAATTAGACATTTAGACCCAAAATTCATCGTGGGAATCTTGTAAATATTAGACTTTTAGCCTCAAAATTCATCGTGGGAATCCTATAAAATTTCAAAATTACACTTTTAGCCCCAAAAATTCATCGTGGGAACCGGATTCCGGCTAGGCCAATGACTTTGGCCCCGGTTAGGCCAATGACTTTGGCCCCGGTTAGGCCAATGACCTTGGCCCCGGCTAGGCCCACGACCTTGACCCCCGCTAGGCCAACGGCCTTGACAAACTTGCGCAAAAACCCCGCACAGACCTGCGCAGTGACAAATTTTGGTCCAGAATCCCCCTAACTACACTACTGGCGTTTCTCTGTCATTCACTCTACATGCGAAAGTTGTAATCAGAAACTCGACCCTCGTGCTATCGCAACCGGGGTTAGGCTGAGCCTACTTCTGGCTTGAGACTACGCTGAAGTCGCTCCTATTCAATGTTAAAATATCATATCTTTGGCCCTTTTTCGCCGCTCTCCTTCCACTGCAGTCTATAAACTGTCTAAAAGCTGAGCTGCCCTTTGATCTGGCTCTAATGTGTCCGTGAAAGTAATCAGCGCTTCTTGTACAGTTTATATTCATACGATAAAAATTTCAGGCGCATTGTTTTCATTTTTAAAATGAGAAGAATGATGAAAAATAAATACAAAAGAAATGTTTCTATCAGAATAAAAACATATTGAGTTGTTTGTTACTATACGGGATAAATAGAGCCTTTGCCATCCCGAAATCTTGCAAGCTGTTTTCAGAGCGTTTGTCAGCTTGTCAGATGCGTTTAGACCTTTAGCAGGCATTAGCTACAGCTAGCTTGAAAAAGGTGTCACATCCATCTTTTCTAATGTAAATGGTGCCGAACATTTGATGCAAATACGGAAGGTTTCCAACGTCTACGTTAGTTCATGTACTCATTATACATTCATTGCCGAATGCCCAACCCCAATCAGGAAAACCCTGCACGACCACCAACAGTTTAGAAAAGCACTTGGATATCATTAGCCGGCGAGCAAACTGTTTTGCAAAAATAATAAATACGAGAGGCAGAGTGAAAACAACGATTGGCCAAGAAACGACAGGCGCCGTGGAGTGTTTGTTGATCTACACAACGCGGCTTTCAATGACCCTTCGCGATAGTGCAACCCATTGCAATTCGCCACCGCGTCTCGCATTGAACATTTCTGAAAGCTACGTCGAAGTGCAGCGCATTACTGCAATTGTTGTGTGCATGAACTCTGCTCATAACTCAGCCTCTTGTTGAAGGACTAATTGATCTAATGGGTTTGCATAACGCCGTACTTACATGCTCGTAAAATTCGAGATTATGGTGATTTATTGCGGCTGTTTATTAAAATTGCAAGAGATACCGAACTGAGCTGCCGTTGTAGTCTGCGAGCAACCGTGTCATTATTCGTTGGGGTGTTGTTGGAAGGCGGTAAAATTGCACGTACTTGCTGCATTTGTTGGGCAATTGGCGATTTATGTTCTGATATTTCATGAGCAGACAACGTTATTGCTGCGTCACGTTCTGGAATAATTAGTCACTGACTTACGTGAGTACTAACAGCTTATCGTTAATAGCAGTGAAACAATTAACTGATCAAGCACTTTGCATTGCTCCTTTTAAGAGAAAAGTTCTATACAGTGCAAACCAACTTGCAGAAAGGTACAATAAGGCTGCTAATGGTGGTCAAGACAAAAAAAATCTCTTTTTTTCTTAATATAGGGCTAGAGCCTGGTATCAAATGCTTTTACTAACTGAAAGTAAGCTAGATTTTCTGATACTGTATGACAGCAGTTCTCAACTTTTTCATACATTCTACGTGAGCTAGCACCTGGTTATTATTTCAGGCCTCCTCCGTTTTTTAGATTTTTTCCATTCTCTTCCGGTTTCTTGTTTTCTTTGCTTGTTACATAATTTATTTCGCTGTGCACTGACGCCAAGCAGCCTCATTTATTTTTTCTCTTCGCGTTTGTATTTGCCATTCAAAATCACTGCACCTGCCGACCAGCCAATGATTAAACACCTGTTACCTGCACAATTGTCAAGATAGAGATTTTCTGATTTTGACTACTCAGCAACACGTTTCGCATGTTCTGGCTGAAAATACCTGAGCTCGCCGACCCTCGGCGCCAGTGAAAGTTAACCGGTGTGCGCTAGAATATTTTTGTTTTGTACTCAAACGAATTTATTTCGTTGGCAGCTGCGCGCCGCGCTTTCATTTAATATTATCAATTGTAATGAGAACAGTACACGAACCCGCTTGGTAGCTTTCATTTACCTGAATTAATCGGCAATTATTGTGAAGGTTGACGTTAGAATTTAATCAACAATATAATTAATTTTTATATGAACTCGTTGCGTTCGTCAAGGCCTTATCGATAGCATTATTCGCTAAACGAATTAATCCGTAGCTTTATTGAAGCGTTAGTCGCAATCCTTCACTTAGGACCTCAAACTTTTTTGCTCTATTGATTCCTCTGCGTGTTTGTTATCTCTTTCAGCACAATACATCGTAGCTTCCTCTCTTCTTGAGGTTTTATGAAGCCTGATTTGGTAGGTTATTGAACCAGGCCCACTTATTGATTGACTCATCATTGCTTGTACATATTGAATTAATTTTGCACCATTTTATGGCCACGACTCAGTCTGTAGCTGTAGACTTTTAGGGTAGTTGTTTAGAATAATAAAAGTTATGACGTTACTATCTGACCTTACGCTTTATAACGTTGGTATAACAAAAGGCAAAGTTCGCAAAAAGTTAATGGGAGTATGCTATTCTCAATTGTAATTTCTGATATTTCTGTTATGAGCACATTTTTAATACTTTGTATCTTCATCGGTGTTGTTATAGACTATTAACCAAATTAATTTTAGTATCGTTAAGAGCTTCATTGCCGCACCGAGTGCGGTAATGGATAGATAATGAAAATGACTGCACCTTTTTTTATATAAAAAATACTTTGAACCAGAATTTATTGACGAAGATAAAACATTGAACAATATACGTTTGCTTATGGCACTTAACGAGACTCGTTTGATTGTCGCAAAACTCGGCTCACCGCCCCGTTTTAGCAATCAAACTGGTTTCATTAAGATGTCCATAATCAACCTTGTATCGTTAATATCTATTACCACACCGTTACTTTTATCAGCAGGTAAACTGCATGTAGGTTGTAACGCAGCTTCTTTGGCCCTACTGTGGTTTGAGTCCACCGTTACAATCGTACACAATCTCGGAAAACCAGCTACCACTCGATACACTAACTCAACACTTTTTATAAACCTCTGCAGGGGTGCTACTAATTAACACAACCCACTACACCGTACTCAAAGGATATAGAATTAATTTCAAACACACTGAATTGGGAAAAACATTGTTTTACATTATTTCCAAGCCTGCTCTGATTACATTTTGTCAAGGCTAACATTATTTTTAATACTGTTTTACAAATTATTATCAAGGCCAATGCTATTTTATACAATTTGCAAAGATAAACTAGCAAATTTCTGGAACATTTTATAAAATAATATTTTATATGGTTGAAATATTTTTAATTGCTATTATAATCATACAGGCTTAAAATGCAATATATTGGTTTTAAACACACATATAAACCAGAAATCCAATGAAAGGACACCTAGAATACAAGACAATTACTAATACAAACGGTGATACCATTTAATTCTACGAGCACTAGTGTATGGCCTACGAGCATTTAATAGTAAGGTAGGTAGTGCGTACCATCAGCACTGATATACATCTATATTTAAATATTACGTAACGAAAATCCGCCAAATTGTCTTATACGCGCAATTCAAATCTCCCTGGAGCAGTCTCTGTTTGGAATGTCGCCGTAGCGCAATGATATTCGACACCTACACGATAAGCGAGTACCTAAAGCACCAGTCGCCTTGATTTTGGTCAAGACATCCAAAAACCGTCGACGCGTTGGGAGGGCTATTTATCAATGCTGGATAATTGTTCAAAATTTATATGCGTGTTTCACCAACTTTAATCCTTTACATTCAAGCGAGGAGTATACCGATTTCTCCGTGTGTAAGGCTCCTTGACGTTGAGTATAGATAAGAACTTACTTCTGGGGCTTTTATAGCAGCCGGTGGTGATGCTGTCAGCTCGTCGGATGTTGTCCAGCTTTGGACTACCACTTTGTGGTGTCACCCACTTTTACCGTACGTAGGGCGATCTGTCGTATAACGTCCGCGACGTGAATCCTGTACTTCTTGCCTGAGTCAACATTAGCACAACAGTTTTAGCGGTGGAAAACACCCAACTTCCCTTACATTATCCTCGCAAAACGGACACTCAATGCTTGGCAAGGGCATATATTGGCGGTTATTTAAATTGAATTTAAATATTTACACAAACAAACTTATATTTGAATATTACATAAACGCTCAAATTAGCTATATACTGAAAGGTCATTAATTATTATAGCTGTACCTGTAAAGCGGGCCAAGGGCCGTTTTAAGGTCTTATTTCAGAATTTTTGCTATTTATTTTCTAGTAAATATTTTTACTACCTGTGATCTATAACCTGCAGGGTTTCGTTTTATTAATGGTAATAACCATATTTGAAATATCGCAGTTAGGGTGGATTTTACTTTAAATTTCTTCGATCTTCCTACAAAATAGACAAGAACAACCGTGCTAACTGAAACATCATAAAATCGTTCATAGTATACTGGCACTATCTTTTGGCTTTTTTGGGCACACATTTAGTGTGGCAGATCTTGCTGCTACTTCAATTTTTAGAAAAGTACACAAAATTCCATCTTCCATTTTGATTAATTTAAGAACTTGCTTTTCAAGCATTTTCAATGGGCCGCCCAAAAATAGTGTAGATCTGGACTAGACAGTGTGTTTTTCTACTGTACTCGCTGTGTTCCACCTCTCGTACTGCAAACTGTCACTTTCCGGTCTAGATAGACAACTAACTATTGGTTAGCTTATTCTTTTCAAAATAGAATGAGAATACATAGTACGTCTATTCTTCTTCTGATATTTTATTCGGATTTGTAGGAATTGATGTTGTATCTAAAATATTTGCTCTCAAGAGAACGATGGTGAATATTTTTAGTGGGTATAACTAAAATAAAATAAAATAACTTTAAGATAACCTATGGAATGATTTAATAGAGTATAAGCGTGAAGAATAAGCTGAATATTAATTTGCACCAATTAATCGTATATTCAACAAAGTATGACCCTTGTGATCTGATTTCTTGTACGTGGACTTGATTTTGTTTATCTTGTAGCCAGTCTGTAATTTTCGCAATGGCAAGAACAGCATCTCTAAGAAAAATAAATCTTTAATCACTTGCGCATCAAAAATAGAATTATACCACGGTCAGCAAACTTAGATTGCCTTTTCAAACCATTTGGGAATCATCGTCAATTTCGAGTCGATTTGGTAATCGCCGACCATTACGAGTATCCTACTGATCCATCATAATGGAATTAGCCTAAAGTTAATATTGGCTCAATCGTTTGAGAACCGTCACGATTGATTTCGCTGCTTGATACGCCTCGAGAGCATGATATGAAGTTAATTACGTAACAGCCTCTTGAACTTTAGGCCGATGACTTTAGGATAGTCCCTAGCACAATGAAGTTCTTCGAGTGTTTGCTCGACTTACCAAACTTGACGGCAAATTGTTAGTTATTGCGTGATGCTGCAAAAGTTTCCGTAGAGCTGAGGAGTAAGTGTTCACAGTGTGATTTGTATATACTGCAAATTAAAATCTATTGAAAAGGATATTTTTGTGGATTGTGATGGAATTATTTCACAGTTACTTATACTTAACCTGATGCTATAATTTGAGGACTAAAATTGGAATTGCATTTATTTTTCTATTGCACTAACTCGGCTCCTCAAAAAGTGTAATATTTAAATTGCTGATGCAAAGGCTTGATCAGAAAAGTCCTAAAGTAGTAATGCTTTGGGTTTCTACAACTATGATTTCACATTTTTAGTACAATATGTGTTAAGTAAAATTGTTGTACGTATTTACGTGAAAGACAAAATTTTCAGATATTAACAGGATTTGAAAAGGCGAAATGGCGAGATTTAATAATAATCGTTATTTAGCTTAAAATTATAACAGCAAAACAACAAAATAGACTGAGCTGCCACCCATAGAAATCTAAGTGCGACAAAAACATTTTACTTATTCAGCTCTTTCAGAGCGTACGAAAATCGGGATCGCGAGGCCGACAAAAAGCAAAATCGTCGCTTTCGCACCACTCTCTCCAGGATTTCTTTTCCCAAGCCGGGAAAACTCCGTAATCTCGGCATTTACTCGAGGACGTGGCGTTTAGAAAAGCTTCTTAAGCAACACTGAAAGACCACACGCGCCTTTAAAGAATGGTGTTTCTAAGGCGGGCTGCTGCTCGGCGGGTCTTCGTCATATCAATCCTGGAGCAAATAAACTTTTGTCCGATGTGCGTCTGCTTTGTGCTATCGAAATTTTGAGGGCGATCTCGGTAACCTCTCGATTCAAGGACCCTCAAAGCCCTAGGTTTCTGTTGCTTCCTGATAGCTGATAGCGGCCTCCGAATGCGCGCTCTGTATGTGTTTAGTAGATTTATAGTGCTGTCAGGCCTGGCTTTGGGAAATTGAGCGAGTGCGTTTAATACGCGAGTAGCTTAGGCAAATGGGTCTATTTACGGCGCAGAAATGAATAGTTAGTTAGCACCTGGAGATGAGTTGAAAGGGATCATTGTAATTGAAATTTGTAACTTAAGTATGTGCAGTATCATAATGTTGCCCTATAGAAAAAATGAAGTCAGCTAAGAAACATTTGGAAATAGTTTCAGACAGCCTAGCCCCCATGAATGCAATTATTTGTAATGCCATCGTAATCAATAAATTCAAATATTATGCTTTGTGAAGCGTCAATATTTACTCACAATTCGAAATCGCAAAAATTTATGAAAATATCAACTGTTAACCTCAGTGTGATCACAAAAGGGCCTAGTAAACCTCATATTTAAATTGGTAATGATTATAACTCCGTAGGGAAACATTTTGGATCCTGCTTGTGTATGCTATTTTCCTTTATTTTGGTGTGTTTTAACAACTTTTTACCCAATCATTTGAATACACCACGTGTAATTACCACTTACGGGCATGAATAATATTTAACTGCTCGAATTTAAACATTTCCTCTTGTCATAAAACACTGCATAGTACCATACTGCAATGTTTGAAATAAGTTCTGGGTTTTTCAGATTGTTTGGTCATCATCGTCCATCTTGGATTGATTGACCGCTTTGGCTACTTTTAAAAGTTTTTAACGTTTCAGAAACACAAATAGTTCTTATTATTATTATATCAGAAATTTATGTAGCTCTTCGTAGTTTTGATAGAAAAGGTAAATTAGTGTTTTCAATATTTATACAATAGTTCTCAACGCTATAAAGGATATTTGGAACGTCATTTCGTAGAATTGTGTATAGTTATACCTCTGTGTATGGAGTTCCTTGCATTATACACAATGAAACACAAAAAATGCATTGCTATAAATCACAGTGTCTTTGTATAGCTACTGTAGTGCACAACCTGTTTCGGACTGGTTGCTTCTTATTCGGCGCACATAACCATCTTTGGCAAAGTTATCGAACTAATTCATACGAAAGTTTATCACATTATTAGTGTAGATATTGAAACCGTTATAATTATGAACATGCACTTCTGCATAGAACACTGTATCACAATCTTAAACCGGACAATTTAAAGTGATATCAAGCAAATAGTTTTGTATAAGAACTATGGATTTATACATCCATATACAGTGAGCGCCAAAAAGCATTGGCCAGTTTCAAATTGTAATAACAATGTATTTGCTTAAATTACAGAGTTAATCAAAACTATTTCTTAAAGACTAAGAATGGGAGATTCACTTATGAAAAATGCTGTCTGTTAAATGACTCTCCTCTTGTTGAATGCACTCTTTTAAACGGCCGGCGCGGCGGCCGAAATCTCTCAACACACGTTGCCGCATATCCTGCAGTATAGCTTCAATATTTTCTCGAATAAACATTTTAAGCTTTTCCAGATTTCTTATCTTTCTTGTAAAGACTCTGCCCTTCAAGTAATCCCAAAAAAAAGTCAGGAGTGGTTATATCTTGCGATCTCGAGGGCCAAGGAAGGTCACCATAGCACGAAATCAGTTTAACGATTGTCGTAGGAGATCCGCATTAATTCTTGCGGTGTAATTGGTAGCATCGTTCTGTTGAAACCAATATTCATTTACTATCTCCTCCTCTATTTGCGATAAAAAGATCTTTGAAGCATGTAATGTCTTTGAGATGTAACCGTTACCGTTTAACCAATTTCCTCGAAAAAATAAGCCGCGATAATCTTTGACGATGAAACAGCACACCACTGTCACTTTCGAAGGATGTCAAACATTGAAACAAAACTCCCAAGTTTCCTATTTATGAAGAAACTATCATTTATTCCATAGGTGAAGTGTATGGGTTTTTATTAGGTATTGAAGCTGACCAATGCCTTTTGGCGCTCACTGTATAATAATCAAGCAAGAAAACGGCTATATTTAGAACAGAAAGTATTCGTTTTAATTTGAAAACCTGGTTACTTTTTATGCTCGTAAAATAACGTTTCCCCATAAGCTTAGCTAAAAACTCCGTTACTCTGTTTTAAGCTAGATTTTAAAAAATTTCTGGCTTCAGAATACATATTTACTTCCTTTATTCCGTAATTATTCTTAACCTTAGTAAGGAATCCAACGACTACTTCAAGTTTCTTTGTGATATTTTCAAGTCTAATCAGGTAATTGGGTTTTGTATTACTATTGTTGTGATATCTTTGATGTACAGATGATTTTATTACGTTAATTTAATGGTAGATATTGCTGAGCAGCATTATAAAGGGAGATTATTACATGAGCTACCTAGCCACGAATGAAACTAATTGGAATCAAAGTAAAATGTTACTTTTTAACATCATTTATACTCGTATAAACGCGCTTACTCCAACTCGGTTCTTAAGCTCCACATCAGAAGGAAATCGTCTTTCCTTCGGTGTTTTATCTTTTGTGGTTTTGGAAATGATTAATAGACGCTGCCACCGATACTTTAATTTTATGATGCCGTAATGGTCGAGTCTCTACTCTTCTTTGTCGCCTTTTAGATGTCTAGTTGTTACTCCATACATACCTCTTGTGCAACCTTTCTGTATGTATTCAACCAGAAGGATTTCGTGAGCGTTCTAGAACGCAATAACCGTCAGTTTGTCTGCGGAAGATTGCATTCTCGTTTTTTTACGTAGAGCAACCAACCCTTGTGAACCCATAGCATTGATTATTGCTTTGTGTGAGGGTTTCGATGATAAATCCAAGTCTTATCTCAGTTATAACTTTTTAAAAATACTTATCTTCAAACAGAGCCGGTAATTTTTTTCTCGAAAATGTTTCACGTACTCTGGTATAAGAAATCTTGGGATTCAGCGTGCCGATATTTCGTCCATCCACGTATTTTCATTCAAAAATTCAAAACAGTTGTTATTTTTGACGCTTCGGCTTCGTTTACAATATCAAATCTATATTTTCCAATTTTCCAACACTAAGTTTACATTCTTTTAGATAGCCCCCTCCGCTCTTCTTCCTGTACATACAATGATACGTTTCCTCCCACCATTCTTTCTTTTAGTCTATTTCCCTGTTGCTTAAAAACTTTATAATGCTTCTGTATTTAAGTTTAAAGATACTCATTTTCGCTTGTTCAAGCCACTAGCAAAACAACAGAAATATTTTGATTGTACTTGTACTGCCCTTTAACAAAGCCGTTCACAACCCGAATTATCTCAAAACTCTCGGCGATTTGTTGCCATGGGTAAGGATCAGGCGATAGTTTTTAACTGTAATAATTGAATAAAAATAAAGCAAGTTAAAAAAAGGGCGCCAGTCGTCAACCACGACAACAACAAAACCAGTCGAACAGTGTAAAACACTCACGTGCCGTATATCACCTACTTAAAAAAATAGGAGATTGCGGTAGCTCATAAAGAAAACAAACCGCAAACAAGCACCGAAGCTTTAATTAAGCATCAACAAAGAGCGAACAAGGAAATAGCGGAAGTACCAATTAAAGTGAGATAATAACGGTGAACTCCAAGGTACATGTTAAAATAAATAAAAACAACTGAGTAGATTCATTCAATGAGACTATGATAAACAAATAACGTCAAAGACGCATAAAAAGTAAATCAGGTTCATCAATGCAAAAGAAGCTGAGGTCAAATGGTACAACGCAGTTTAAAATTTTTACATATGTTAAACTGGCTCGCTAAATGCAATATTATCCAGGACGCTGTATTTTAAAAATGTATTTATTTATCGTATGGCTTTATTCTGGCCCAGAGTCGTGGGTCTGCGACCTGAGATGTTCGGCCGCCAATTTTTATTTGTATGATATCATGTCTGTAAAAGTCGAAAAAGCGGCTTTCACTTTGATGATACAAGCTGCAATGTTTTGCGAAACGTTAGTCAATATGGGTGCACAAACAGCAACAAAACCAAATCTGCCTACTTATCCTTGTTCTCAAGATACTGTTACGCTTAGTTTTTAGTTGTGCATGCAATATTCGAAATAGCTAATTAGATTCTAATTTTAAGAATGTATTAAGTAAATTCTCCCCTGAATGATTTGGCATACCCATTTACATTTTATTAAATGAATTTTTCCCTGAATGGCTAGGCAACCCTATTTCTTATCAATTTGGCCCACACGTCTGCATTACAATAATTTCTCTTGATGTCCTTTTTAAATTTTTGGAGCTTTAATAATCAGAGATTGTGGACTATTTTATGGTAAGATTTCGGCCTATTCCATCCCAGATTCGATCGAGAGAGGTTGTTGCCTTTTGGGTTCGTTGCTTCCTCAGATCTTGGCATAGCTGCATAGCTTCATATGGCGGACCTGAACGCATCGAAGCCCTCTAAACGTACTGGTATATGTTTGTGGGTTATTTTTACCTTCGTTCACCACGCCTCAGCCGGATTCATGGGCTTCCTCTCCGATAGAACCGCATGCAAGACTGTCCACTAGCCGATAAGGTTGGTTTTCTTTAGCTCTCCCCTTTAGCTTCGTTGTACAGCTAGGAATTTATATTTTAGCCTTTTTCTATATGGGATGAGAACTCCTGACCTCTGGGGCCGACGTTATGCACATGCGGGGTAGCGAGCTTATGTGCTAGCCGTACCTCTAGCTGATTGCTGTCGATTTCCTCCTGTTATCGCTGCCCCTGGGACGAGGGACTCCTGCAGCCCATTGGGACCCCTCTTCTTGGCACGCTGTTGCCCCTAGGTTGCCGCATTCTGCCTGGTTGCCGCCTTCACTCGTCCAGCACCTCGTGCTTCGCACCTGCAAGGTTTCATTATAGTTTAACAATTTATAGTCGTAAATGACCCATAGATGAATTTGGCATGATCGATTTTGTGTAACACGTATTATTCGCTGAGTTTATCTATGTACCATTTGTGCAATATTGCATTGTATTGGAATAATTTGTGTACTTACCCGGTTGCTTCCACAGCCACTTTTGGCTGCTTCAGAAATCACTTATTCATGTGCGTAACAACTTAGAGTATTAACCTCGACAGTGCTGTGGCTACGCTACAGCTCGCGGGAATTTTGCTGTTATTAATTTAGTCACCCGCTTCAAAATTCGGTTTATAGATCAGGGTGTTGAGCGATAGCAAGTGGATCGCGTATAATATCAAATAACGTACTATGAATTTCACTTAGGACATAACACCCTTTGTGAGGCCTCATAAACTGGTATGTTCCGCCTCGTCAAAATTTTGTAAAATCGACTCAGTGAGCTAACATTCGGGGTTAACCGTTAGCACCTCCCTATACTTGGGCCGTTCTCACCCAGTTTCCGTTTTAGACCTCTCTCTATATCACAGAGTTCATTTCAATATTCAGAGCTATTGCTGTGTGCAGAATTATTTCGACGTACCGCGTCATGTTTAAATCTTCGCTTCACAGAAACCTTGATTGTAATAGAAGTCATAAATGTTTACGAGTTTATTTATTCAAATTGGGAAGTACAATTAGGTGGTTACTTAGCATCTACCGCCCTATTGCAAATTTTTATTACACAACACTATTCTTTTAATGTGTTATAATTGTCTTATATTTACGCTATTTATTACACTATTTATATATGCAGCACTACTCTTTTAATGTGTTGTAATAGGCTTATATTTATAATATTTTTGCACTGTATATATATTGTTATGATACATGATGCAGTATAATAAATCATAAGAAAGAAATATTAAAAAACTAATAAATTTGGAAGGTTACAATAATTAGATCTTGATGGGTGTAAAATTTCGAATATGAACAATGAAAGTAATTGACACAATTAAAGGAGCCATTTGATAGTGCGATATTAATTGAATTAAATAACTTAATGTTTGTATAAAATGTTAATAAAGAACAAACCAAGGTAACTTTAGACAAATGTATATGTTAATAATAATCAGAATGAATATCCTATAATAGTATTATTTTAAAATATAGGAAGTGTGTGCACTAAGAATTGTATCTAATAGAGATAGAAATTTGTTTAGTTAGTTACAAAAACAACTTATAAAAAAAGCATACATGTAATTTTGAAAGAAATAATTTCGTTAAATAAAACTAGAAATTATGCCTGAATTTGTGTTATTTTTGGTATATACAAATTAAAAAGGGCTATAAACAAATCTGCGTGGTGTGATAGGCGAAAACGTAAAATGTAATTCATGGAGACATATAATCGGTGAAGAGATTATACAAATACAGTTAATTGGAAATAAAGAAAACATTATTTGAAGATATTTGGATTTATTTATGCATACAAGATATTATTGGAGGTTCTTACAAGTAACTGATTTGATTTGGATATTTTGTGAGTATAACAAGAGACATCGGACTATCTGCAAAAAGAGAACAAAGTTAGATTTGGAACATCATAATATAGCAACTTACCAGGAGTTAGTTCGTGTGGCAGTGACATTCAGGAGGAAAAAAGACTAAATTTTGGGAGCAGAGGAGTTGATTTGACGGGAGGAATGAAGTTGAAAGGATTCCCAGACCATCATAGGTGTTGCTGTTTGTGAAGTGGGCAGTAGGTGTTGTGGTCTATGGACGTCATGATCCGGTATTTGTTGGAAGTTGCAGTGAAAGCTAAAGCAGTTATCAAGGTTTGTGTATATACGTTGAGAAAGCATTTTGAATAACTGTCAATAAAAGAAAGTGATAATATAAAGTTGATATAGTACTTACATAGGTGAATTGAATAATAAATGTGTTAATGTAAGATACAGTTGTCAATTACCTGGTTTGATGAATTTTAAAAGTAAAGTTTGACGTTATATGTCAGTGATAAACAAATCATTTTGAAAATACAATTTTAATACTTCAATTAATAGAGAACTAGATTTTGGCGAACCCACCCTGAAAATAAGAGCTCTCGATTTAAAAGCAATTATTGTTTGACATTTAAGACATTGAATTAAGTAAGGCATAGTTCAACTGGTGAGCTATAGCACAAATTTTGGCTAGTATAACGTGGAGCTGATATAGTCAATACATAAATATAAAGTCAGCACAAGGTGGTGCATTACAATATCTATTTATGTGTTTATATGCTACCAGTATTTAATAAATCTCATCAATACTTTGATTTGATACGATTTTGGTTAGATTGGTATATCCTAACCTTCGGGAGGTCCGACCCAAGGATTGGTTTGCGTCGAGGACCTGGCGCCCTTTTCCTTAGTTCTTGTTTCAGCTTCGTTGGAATTCCAACCCTCACGGTCCGTTAGCCAACCTAAGCCGATATTTACCAGCTGGCAAAACATCCAATATAACTTTCGCCAACAGGTAAGGGCCAACCTTCGCACCCTTCGTCACAGTAATCAAACAACACGAGCCACCAAAGAGCATCGCCATCGTGCGGTTTTTTGCTCGGATTCACAAGGTGCAAGGTATATTAATCCAGAGAATGCTGAACGTTCATCTACAAACACAACGCTGTCTAAGCCAAAATTTTTTTGAACACGAACAATTAATAAAGTTAAATAGTTAAAAGAAGTTTATTTAATTACGCGCGTAATACTGTCAAAGCTTATTATCCTATCTGGTATACATGCTTTCATGCGCAGGCAAAAATTTAATGTCTATCATGAGAAATAGAACATAAGTCTGTCGATAGGTCTTCGAGAAACTTAGAAGTATAAAACATAGTAGTACTATTATAGTATCTTGTATACCTAGGCGGTAAATTGGTTATTTTCCAGGGCGAAAGAGAATACGGACAGGCGAGGCGCAGCCGAACCTGGCCCCTTCTTGAGGCCTGGAAAACCACTTTACCGACGTGATTTACATATTATTTTTTTTATTCTACACTATCAACTCCAACAAAATTGATCGTAATTAGAACATTTTCAAGATTTTCTAGATGTCAAACCGTTTGTCAACGCGAGTGACATATCATTGCAAAGTTAACTGTATCTATATAAATCTGCTTATTTTCTTAGTTAGCCAACAAAATTTTACTTTCTTGGTTAGCCAGGAAAGCTACCCTTTCTCGTTTCCATAGAGCCAAGAAAATTTAGTTTTCTGATAGTGTAGGATAAAAAAATATATTTAACTACCTTCCCTTGGCTGCCTTAAGCGCTAAAAAAGAACTTCTCTTGGTATGATCTTACCCACAGCTCAGTATTAAATATAAAAGTTGTAAAATAGAGGAAATGCACTAACGCAGCCATGGCCGTCTGGATTTTCGAAGGCAACTCAACCGGGATGCATCGTAGGGACGCACACCAAAAATACGAGCAGCTGATGACTGAACGCTTAAAAGCAGGAAAGCCTTTGGCAATCTACAGACAGTTTCCGCCTATGATGAACGGGAGCGGTCCATGTGACAAAAAAATCTCCAGGCCAAATTCAGCCTGCCGGTGCCAACAAATGTAGCGAAATGGGCTTACCGGTTCTTAACGGGCGTTAAGGTTAATACCGGTCCACGACGATGTGCAGTAAAACTTTAAATTTATATCTCAGATGAAAAAAACTGCACCACCGCTGTACAAACTTTCTAGCACTCGATAACTTTGAAAAAATGCATGTTGAACCAAATTTAAAAAATAGGCCCCACAGCCAACACTCAAACGACTTACCTTGATGACATGCGGAGAGGAAGTGCGTACGGATCTAAAACTCAGCCGTGTCACGTTTCGAAAACTACCGCATGAAGTGAGCTCTACTCGCAAATTCCATGGAGCCAGCAATAAAAGGAAGCAGGTATGAATTCAATAGGTAGTTTAAAATCGCAAACGGCAATTTCGAAATGGTTCTTTGCAAACTCAGTAAAGACGTTTGTAAAAATGTGACAGTTAGTCGACAGCAGAAAATATCAATTTTTTTATCCATTTTCATGGCTAGATAGATTACATCAAAATCTCCACTCATACATCATTTAGTTGTATGAATGCAGAAGGTAATTTAGCATTTATAACTAATTTTGGTACTTCAACGAGAGCTTCTGTAGTGTATTGTTTAAATCATGTTGTCTACCCTTCTCTGAGTTGGTGTTGTATTGACTGCCGTTTCTTATTATTATTACAAAAAGCGTTGTAGTACAGCTGAAATATGAAAAAGCAGTGGTTGTAATGCATTAGACCGTCAATGACCGGACTCCAAACTTTACTAAGTCGAAAACAATATTCTCTGTTGACATTATTTATTTCTATGGCCTCATGTTTCATTCGTGGAAGATAGTGAGGTACTCTGGCAAGTAATCTGGCGTGCTCAAATTTTAAGGTGTATCCATTTGTAATTGTATACTTAGCTACGGCTGACTTTTTAAGCAGAAATTTAATTTTCTTCTTCATCTTATGTAGAGAAAAAATGGGAATTAATGGGAATTACAGAAAGGAAATTAAATAGATGAACTTAATGTTTTGGGAAATAGGTAAGTGTGAACTATTTAATTACTAATTCTTGAATAATAATCAATTTTATAGAAGATCACATAGAAGAATCTATATAAGAAACAAAAGCGGTAATAAAGGATTAAGAAACGATCAAAACTCAGGAGGGAATGTTATTACTGGAGAAATGCTCAATCAAAGAGGTCAGCTACTTGAGAAAAGAATTGTTAAGTTAATTATACAAATTTGGAAGAAGAAAAGGATATCTGATATCCTTAAAAATTATATGTATATAAAAAAGGTGGCAAAAATGTGAAATCTTTACATAAATAGCTATCCTGGGTGTGATATATGTATAAAGTACTGAGAATAATGATAACAATTTGAACATTTATGCAGGTAATACAGTGGAATAATAGTGGTTTTGGAATAAATTTTTACAGAAAAAAAGATATGGAGACAAAAGGTTTAATTTATTACAACAAATACCACGTTATAGCATATGCAGATGATAATATGCTGATCGCAAGAACGCAGTCTGGGTTAGAACGGATATTGAAAAAGTTAGACGAGAAAAATACGAGTACGAACTTGTAAATGAGGAAAAGCCAGAGACGAGAGGAGGTACAGCGTCAGCGTATAGCATTATAACAAAAAAAATCGAAGACGGTTAGCGGATGTATCGAACAAATAAAAAAAGTTATGGACATGTATGGGTAACCCTGTATAAGAAAGTACAAAGATCATGATGGTCAGGCCATGCATCTAGCAGAAAAAGAGACGAGGTGGGTAGAGGCAGAAAACAGAAATATGAGAAATCTAAGCATCAGCTATTTGAAAAGAACGGCAATGAACAGGAATAAATTTATGTAAATGTAGAAACATATTAGTGAATATGTCTAATCACCAAGTTTTATATCGAAGGTTAAAAGTATTTTTTAGTTGGTCATACTGTTATTGGCTATCAATATTATAAGTAGCACCTGACGTTTTCTCTTGCATCTATTATAAAATAAAATAAACGATAATTGAAGCGTGTGCTTTTCCAAGAGCCTCCAATGAAAACAGATTCTCCTGCAATAAATTCCATGGAAAGATTCCACCGGCACCGGCGTTCACCTGCTTCTGATTCAAGACGCGTGCTTTATAACCGCATGTCCTTGAAGGTGTAATTATGTAATTTCCCTAAGACGCCGGAGATATAGACGCCACACGCTCGGATGTGACTTGACTGAGGATTACGTCCCGGATGGATCCCCAGCGGCCCGGCGCAATCGAGCCGAAATAATTTATATCGAATTAATTGGATTGCCATAATGTTTTTACGGCATGTAACCCAGACAGCGGGGCCCACGGGATTCTAATCCGGATGGATTGGATTTGCTGAGGCTCTTCGTCTAGGATGCAATAAGAGCATGTGCTGGCCACTATAAGAAGTTCCCTGCAATTAATAGATAACAAAATTTTCCAGCAGCCGCTTTTTATGTCTGTCATCCATTAATCATTTTCCAGCTGGCACTCGTCCACTGCTTTGCATGCTTGCTGCAAATTTAAAAACTGTGGATGTGGATTGCGTAGGCGGTTAGCTGGCAAAGTCGGTGCTTTCGACGACCTGTCAGCTAATTAGCAAAACGAGAAGCTGCAACAGAAGCTGGCCTTTTACGTTACCACGAAATGGCTTGGCATGAAAACCATATTGTTGAGCATTTCTGGAGTGCTTTGAAACCAACTATTCATTCTAGATCTTGTTGATCAATGAGCGAATACGTTTATATATCTTAATTCCTCTTTTAGCAAGAACCATATTTCTTCGTAGGCACTTGCATTTTTAATAAATTGATGCATCAATAATTGCTTGTTGTGAGTATTTGCTTTCCAGGGCATTTTCAGAAACGCCAATATTATTAAACAGTGAAGCTAACTACAATACTAACACCATTTACGATTAAAAAATATTAAACTAGAAATTAATGTACACTTAATAATTCTGTATGGGTGTCACATCTCAGTATATGTACAAGAATCTCATAATTCGTGTGTTTTGCAGATTATTTACGTAACTATTGCATTTCGAAAAAAATAGTGCCCATATTCTGCTTTTCTTCTCTAATACTATAATACGGGTGGCACATATAAAATTCTCAACCATTTTTAATTGTCTCAAAATTTTGAATTTTTAAAATATTAAAATATTATCCTTGTTTGAAAAAATAGTAACAAATATGTTCATCTTTATGTTAATAATCATGTATTAACATGACGTTACAAAAGAGTTTCTGAAATCTTTTGTTTTCGAGTTGTAATATAGAACATTATTATATAGTTGTATAATATGTTAGGTGAAAAAGGGTTCAGGGTCATTTCAATTCCCCAAATGGGGGCGAGCTGGTATATATGCGTTCTTCTTCAGCCAAGAACGGGAATTATAGGATGGGTGAGAGAAAGGAGGGGTGGAGAATGGAAGAGAGGCCAGGAAAGGTGGAAAAGTACTGCCCCGGCATTCGACTCAGAGAAGGTACTCTGTTGACTCAGGAAAACCACCTAAAAACTTGAATCAGAGCAGACGGTCGCGGGAATCGAACCCGCCACCTCCCGAATGCTAAGCAGACGTGGTAACCACTAGTCTACAGGGCTCGGTAAATAATATAATATTAGTTTCGTTTGTACTTCTTAATCACTATTTAGTGATTGCGGATATCATGTATTTAACTGGGATAAGTAACATTTGTGGAAGGTCAGGTTGCTTGAAATTCCCTGTGGGTGTAGTGCATGTTCCTTTCACCGACTTGTCAGTAGTTCTTTGTCTTAACTGCTTTTTGTGCATGTGCGTGGTTTGCCCTTGAGACTACGGGACTAGTAAATCATAATTAAATTGGATTTAATGATTAGTGTACAAGTGCACTAAACGTGAGTGCGTGAACTCTGCAAACGTTTCCCTCTTAACAATTCAAAACTGCCTTTAATGTCTAACCTGAATCCGTGATAACAACATGTAGACCTAGATTTAAGCAACGTAAGATAGAGTTTGCTAATTACTATTTTCAGCACAGAGAAGTATGCCAGGATGCGTAATTGAAAGCATACGTTTTCTCTCTATTTACATCTTGTTCTCTCTCCTTCGCGTATATAGCATACAATGTGTACTGCTCAGCCAAAATAAATGTGCGGATAAAATGCGCAAACGAGACTATCTCCTTCAGAGAGATAAAATATATTCCATACTCCTATTTACTACTAGCTTATAAGAGAACTAATGTTTGCAGTCCACATGCTTCGTTAGAATGAGAAAGTACTACTCCCACTACAGTTATTACCGGCGATATCCTTGCAATAGATAATATACTTCTATATATTATATATATTTACTTTCCTCGTCTAAAACTCAAAAAGTATTTGTTGGTGGAAGTAGATATTTTGCGGATTATTTGTCTACCTGACTCGTAACCGAATATGCTTTCGGTCAAATATATACAGTGTAAGCACCTTACAAAATAAAACGTTGTCTATTTTTGCTTTAACTGAAGAATAGTAAAAAGTAACAATTTGCACATAGTTCAGGCTTTATCCTTGACGTAAATTAAACTCAACGGATACAGGGTAAATGTTATAAAAAAGACAAAAATGAGCAACGATAAGTGTGTTGTATATAATCCAGTCTCGAACCCACATGCGAACGATACTAGAGGTTAAGTTGCGTCCGAGCTGTTGCCAAGCGTTGAAATCAGTTTTACGGCGCTGAAATCGAGTTTGAATTTCACTGCCTGCAGTGTTTTCTTATTTGAACATTGATGTAATTCGCATTACCAAGTTTTTAATTTTCAGTATTCTTAGAAATCTTAAAATAACTTTAACCCAGTTGCTTTTAATTTTTCAAAAAATATGGTGTCGCAACTTCTAATTGCGAGGAAGTTCTAGGTAAGTTGAAGATATTTGGGTCTTAATTACTCATCGCATTTGGTTGCGAATTTTTCTGGCGCTGCGATTTACCTCCTGAGCTGCAAGCTGAAGGTATGTGTGTACTTTCTCTTTCGCGTTTTCTATTCTGATTAGGCACTCGTGTTTCAGGGATTTTCAGCGTCGACTTGGAGTCGTTAAAGTATGAGCAGCGAAATTAGCTACTAAGTTGGTAGCCGAATTTGTAATTATTGCTGAGTTTTCCGTTTGTTGTGGCTTCCGCTTCGCTTCTTCGGTTAGAAATTGTTGCTTACAGTCTTCGTGTGCCCCCACTTGCACAGATGGCTAATTATTCAGTCCGCTGCTGTTTGTTTTGTCAACGCCGCCTCGCATTGCTGCGAGTATTCAAACACGGTCTTGTGATGTAAAAGTAAAAACAAATATGTACATTAAGCGCACCGAAGGAGTCTAGTGTTGCGTCACTTTTCGAGTTTGTCAGTAATTACTGGCAGATTTGTGAAGCATCCTAAATTTCTACGTATGCAGTGGCATAATATTACTGTCGCCCTCTTACTATGTTCGACCTGCGGCATCATCGTAAATTTGTCATTTCTCGCTAATTGAATCTTAGAGATTTACTACCTAATTAAATATTGAACTTTGTTATATGCTAGGTAGCTAAACTCCTATAATTAGTGACAACAGTAGAATTGGCTATATTTGTGGCTTTCACTTGTAGCGTGGGTCGCGATTGTGATTTATATGCAGAAATTAGTTGATTTAACATTTTGTATATTTATTGTTTTTAATTAATATAACCCTGTTCGTGTTTACTATGGTACTATGGATTTGTGTATGGATAATGCAAGCAATTGGAGTATCGATTTCTTTTGAAGTCACCATAGGAAGGTTAAGAGTTCTCGTAATTTAATGGATTTATCGATTGTAAAGACTGTTTGTCTTAATTTGCACATCCTATGCTAATTATAGAAAAGATTCGCACGCTGTGTTTACTGTAGCTAGTAGGCCCTCCGATATCTCTATGAAGCCTAAACGTTTGTTTGGTACGATTTGAAATTGATTGCAGTCATTGAGCAATTGTGGTTTGGGGCTTGAGTTTAAAGTTGTTTGCCTTTTGTAGTAAGATAATTATATATTCCGAAGTTGGTTACAATAAATACAAAATTACAAAATAAGAAATTACCAGTTTTAGTAGTAATATTCAATTACAAACTGAAAGCAATAAATAAGAATATGATATGTTACTAGTGACTAAACGGTGCTTTGTGAGCTTTATAGCACTTGCTAACGCTTATGCTGTAAATGGCCCACGCGTGTAAAAAGCACCTGGTTAGTCACATGTTATGTAAAATACTATTTTGTACATTCTTCACTAGTTAGGCATCACGACTTGTTACAGCAAAGGAAGAAAGGGGATATAGATATTAACGATACAAGTTTGATTATGAGCATCTTAACGAAACGAGTTTGATTGCCAAAACGAGGCGGTGAGCCGAGTTTTGCGGCAATCAAACGAGTTTCGTTGTGTGCCGTAAGCAAACGTGTATTGTTCAATATTTTATCTTCATCAATAAACTCTGGTTCACTGTATAAAAAGAGTGCGGTAATATTCATTACCGCACTGAGTGCGGTAATATTTGTCCATTACCGCACTGAGTGCGGTAATATCCATTACCGCACTGAGTGCGGTAATGAAGCTCTTAACGATACTAAAATTAATTTGGTTAAGACGCTATAACAACACGGATGAAGATAAACACTTTAATGTGTTGAAAATATTTAATAAACACAAGAGCAATATTCTAATTATTATTTCGCTATTACTCACAATTAAAATTGACGGCTATATATTTTTGAAAAGGTAAAAAATTAAGCGTTCAAGGACGCAAAAAAAAACTATTATTTGCGATTTAAAAAAAATTATGTTATATTTCGAAAGCAAAAGATGACCTAGAACTTATATAATAGGGTCATATGAATTAAGGATTCAAAGTTTTCACATAGTTTAATTTTGTTACTAAAATGGAAATAATTACAGAACTGGCTTGCTAAACAGGCGAAATACGTCCACTTCATATTTCAGGTTATGCAACCAAACTTACGTTAATAAACGTTTTTGTATATTATGTTGTTTTAAATAACATTGTAAAACTGAACTACACATGTACGCAAGAAAACGTCAATCAGTCTGGTAAAAATTATGAAAACGCTCTGAATAACTCGGAAGTATATCTACTTCCCCCAGTGAACTCGGAGTATCAGGAGCATATGATTCACCTAGACGTCGCGTCGCGGCGATGAAGTAAATTCCTGCATGGCCAAAGCTGAAAATACATTTTTCCGGCTTCTGCTATTCTGTTGTGTGGAGAGTTTCGTGTTCTAGGGGAGTCGGGATACCCTCGTTATGTGACTGAGTTGAGCTACGTAATGTGTGACCACTCAGTTTTGATTTTGAAGCATATGTCTCTTTATTTTTCATGACTGACTCTACTAAAATTGTTGTAATAGCACTTATACAATAACTATTATACAGTGCTTAAAAATTAAAGCATAAGCGGCATTTAAAAAAGTTGTATGGTGGTTAACAGCACATTTTGCAGAATCTTAAACTTGTTAACCTAACTTTAATAGTTTTTACAACAAACAGTTGTTTTCTCTTATGACTTCGAATCTAAACTCAATTTGTTATAAGCGTATTTTATACCTATGGTAGATTAATTTTCAGTTTATTAAATTGAAACCTAAAATTTCTATTTTATTGAAATTCATTTCGTTTTCTTAACGTTTTCCACATCAAAGGTGGCCGTGATATAAGACTTAACGGTCTTAGTTTTCTAAATAAAAAAGTAGGTTGCAGTCGTCAACAGAATAAAAGTGGAACAAACGAATGCGAGTGACTTTGAAATGATTTAAAATAAATGTTCTTATTTAGTTGAGGTAGTAGTATCGTTTCTTCTGTTGTAGTTTAATGCTATTGTGCAAGAGGATGTTTTTATGTTCTCGGACTAGATACCTTCTTATTCAGCTACACGTTGTCTATAACTTTTTCAAATCACATAGCACGCCAATTTGCAAAACAACAGCCCAATTTATACAGTAGTTTTTTTATGAAGTTTGGAAGTGAAGGATTATACTAAAAAGCCAAAATGAATAAATCAAATACCTTGGCGTTACACAGCAATAAGGTGCTGTGGCATTAAGAAATTAGACCATACTCCTTACAATCCAGATCGAACCTCGTCTGATTACCTTTTTTATCGAATTCAAAAAGACCTCAGAAGAAACAGATGCGGAGACAATAACGAACTCACAACAGCTGTAGAGGAAATTTTAAAACAAAATCAAAAGATTCTTTTTATGAAGGTTTAGCGTTATTAAAACGTTTTAATACTTGCATTCTTAAGCAGTGGGATTATGTTGAAAAACAATCTAATTCAATACAATACCTGTTTGTTTTCATGCTTAGTCCGGGAACATAAAAACGTCTCCTCGTTATTTTTTGATAATGCTTATGCTATGTTTTTGTGTTGAAGCATATTCTGCAATCATCAATAGTCCAATCAAATAGGGACGTTTGACGGAAATAAATGATGAAGTTTTGAAACTGTTAAACATACGAGTCCTGAACGCAATCTGTTGCACTCGAGCCACCGTTGTTATTGGGTTTAAATACGATAGTGTTACATTTGATAAACAATATTCAATGTACAATAAGGCAAAATATAATATAGTTGGTAACCATCTGAAAGATCAAAGCTAATATAATATTTAAAAGTAAATTTTTATAAAATGTAAAAATAAATTATAAATATGTGAATAGCTCAACATCTAGAAAGTGTGAAGTATAACATTTGGAATATAGCATGTAACTATAGAAATTAGAACATAAAGAATAACAACGAACCAAAATTGAAAATGTCACGCAAATGTTACGCAACAAGTTTAGAAAAGTGGTGTTTTACTGAACAAGTATGGCTGGTTTGGGTACGAACGTTAGCGGTGCAATTGCCGGCAACCAGCTCAGTCGAAGAAGGCGTACAGGTATTTAAAAGATTAGTCGGTAGAACAAAAACAAGAGATTTAAATGCCCAACGCGCCAACGAATTGTTTTGTATCACATAACGGCGAGTGCACCCAGGTGTTCAAACGAGAATTCGTAAACTCAAATAGCTTATACACAAATACAGTTCCTGAAAGAAAAGCTTCAAATAAGATAGGTAGCCGTAACTAAATTGAACCCCATTTCAAAACAATAACAGTACATATATTACAATATATTTCCAAAATCAGAATCATAGGTTGCCACAAATTAATTGTTACGATTAATAATTTAGCAATAAGAATATGAGGTACCTTAGACAAGGTTTACCAATTATACTTGCAGTTTCATACACAAGTTTAGCAATAGTATTATTGCACACATTAAAATAAATTGATGAGCAGGCAAAAATGACAGCAGGAGTTCCTGGCGCTGCTTGGTTTCGGAGGAAACGCAATGCGCGATTCCAGATGTGGACTCAAGGCAACGATGCCACGGCTTCCAAAACCGTTTGGCCAATTTCGTGCAGCAGAAAACTGGTGGACAGGGGGGTTTGCAACACGACGGCAGGGACAATTTAGACCTGGAGGAAGGTCTCCGTGTTGGGTCCTTTCCTGTGCTCTAATAGCGCTAGTAGCAGGCAACAAAACGGCTCCGGAGATCCAAAATTACCAGCCCAAAATCGCATGAAGCGTCCGCCCGTGGAAGCGATAACCAGCTGTAACTAATGCCTCAGATCGGCCCTCCGGCACTAGCTGCTGTAAGGGAGGAAAAGGTGCACGATAACATACAAAAAGTACAATACATTTCGAAGCGAACTTTATACTCACCCTGGACAAATTCCAGGCATGTACGAAAACACGTGGTAGCGTAAGAATTCCGCCACCGGCTTCTGGCCGCCGTTTAGCGCATAGGCGTCACACTGATATGCACTACAGATATTGATCTCTTTCTACATTTCGCTATTTGTCGCATCCTAAGCACCATTTTTTTCAGTGCGTTCCCAGTTTTATTTCATATTTCCATGCCGTTCTGGGTGGACTTCTTTTTCATATTCTGTATGATAACCATTCGGAACATGTTTCACACTCGCCAGTCGTCAATTCTATTTAGAAATTGTTTATCCTACTGTTGCAAATACCGGGTGTCCCATGTAATACAGGCTAGAGACACAAAAGATCAACTAACGCTGTGAGAGATATTAATTTTTGATCCGAATTGACCGATTTTCGATCGCCATCGTGGTCGAGCGGTTAGGGCGTCAGGCTGCGGTGCTACGGGGTTCAATCTCCACATCTGGCAACTGGCGGACGGCCCACCTAGTCGCTTTAAAAATTGGGTACCGAAGCCACAGTTGTGGAAGTAGGGAAAGTAAGACAGTCGTTGAAGACTTGATGCTAACCACATCATCCAGTACGCATTTAACGTGTGCCAGATAGCTGGGTTTCGGAAAGAGATATTTCGGCGACCCTGACTGGCCTTGTCTCAGGCCAAGTTCCTACATGAAATGAAGTGCCCGAGCTTCTTTTTTGACCGATTTTCATAGAATAGTTGTGCAGTATTTCTTAACTATTGCCACCAAAATTTCAAGTGATCATTTGAATTTTCTCCTCTATTGAATAGATATTCATGTGTGTTCAGAACTGCTGATATCAAAATGCAAAAAACTTCAAAATTGTCAGTTGACCTTGCCGGGAAGACAAAAACGGCCTGCCGAATATTCACTTTATGTCGTTTGTCACACAATTCAGCAAGCCGTGAGCTCAAAAAAACATGCTCAGCCATAATTGATTCTTGTGTTTTTCTAACATGGTGTAATGATAATCAAGGGTCTTGTTAGTGAAAACGTGAAATTGGTTGAAATGTTTGATGGATTCAGAGCACAGATAGGAAATGATTATTTGCGAAAGACAGATGCGTATTTCTTAATACGAGGGTTGTTCTATAAATTGTTAGTTGCAAGAAAACTACGAAATTTAAAAACACATTATTTTATTGTTTTTCAAAGTATTCCCCCTTAGCCATAATACACTTCTTCATTCTTTGAAACCACTGCTCGAAACAGGTTGAAAACTCTTTTTTTTTAGAAGGTCGTCAAAAATTCGCTGAAATTCAGTATCTGCCGCATCGGCATTAGGAAATCTCTTACCACGCATGTTTTTTTAATCAGCGGAAACAAAAAAAAGTCGTTCGGGGCAAGGTCTAGACTATATGGTGGGTGAGTGACTAGCTGGACTCCGGATTCGTGTAAAAAAGTTAAAGTTTTTGCAGCCGTATGGAGAGCTGCGTTGTCATGGTGCAATAAAAATCATTTTCAAAACACCCAAACAGTCGACTGTTGTTTCGTTTCAGGATCATAACTATATATCCACGATTCATCGGCCGTAACGATATTAAATACCTGCTTTGAAGATTCTCCATCAAACTTTTCTAACATAAACCTGCACCAGTTTACCCGTGCTTGTTTTTGTTCTTCGGTTAGCAAATGCGGAATCCACCGACTTGCCAGCTTCCTTACGCCCAGATGTTTATGTAAGATGGTATCTACTGCAGATGATCCAATCCCTAGTTCTTCTTGAAGGTCTGTATGGGTGATATTCCGATTTTCCTTAATCAGCTTTTCGGCAGCAATAACGTTTTCAGCACAAACAGCGACTGTTGGTCGTCCAGGTCTTGGTTCATCTTCTAACGTACACCTTCCACGTTTAAATTCACAGAACCAGTAACTAATTGAGGATAATGAAGGACTATTGTCGCCAAAAGCTGCCACTAAATTTTGATGACTTTGGTCATACGGTAAACCTCGTTTATAATCGTAGTACCTCATAGCCCGAAAACCACTTCGCGGCACTTCCATACTGCTTAGTGGAAATCAAAC